>JAWPHD010016123.1:0-51496 GCA_037043455.1 Cyrtodaria siliqua | reverse complement strand
GTATACACTATAGGATCTACCGAAGAACAAGTGGCTGGTCTGTGTGAGGCCAAAAAAAACAATACCTGTGTTTCCTGTGGCCCGACCGACCCTATTTGTAAGGGGCCGACCCTAAAACTTTTTATGAAAAAAAAAATTGTTCTGAACAATGATTTATTGCAATATATCGAGGTAAACTGACATTACAGAGGAACTTTCAGTTGTATCATCAACTTGTATGGGGTTTATGAGATAAATACATGTAGCATCTCAAAATATCTTGCTCCAAAAAAAACATAAATTCCCTACCTACCGACCCTAATTTTTTAAAGCATGCAATAGGAAACACACCTATTTTTTTTTTTTGCCTTAATAGCCTACATGGTGGTGGAACATGTTCTTACAAGCGTAAATGAACAAAAGACCATATGTATGGACAAAGGTTAGGGTGTTTTTTTTTAAAGGATCACCATGACGTGATGTTGAGCCATGTCGAAAACTAATTTGATTCCACATCAAACATGCCCGCCAGACATGATGTTTGTCATGTCTGCATGGGTTCGGAGATAATTAGCTCCCAAATACATATTACCAAATGAATTTGCATCGGTTCAGACATAATTAGCTCCCAAATACATTATGTAATAAGTATTTGGGAGCTAATTATCTCTGAACCGATGCAGTTTCGATATGTTTGTGTCAGACATAAATAATAGGTAACTTATAGAGAAAGTGTTTACAATCAATACTCATGTGACTGACTACATCAGGATTCTCGCAATTAGGCGAAGTCGCTTTAAACTTCGCTCTAATTTGACCGACTTCGTTTTTTATCCATGTTGGGCGAAATTTGAGTCGTCGGCAATAAGCAAAACTGCGAACCTCTCTGTGTTTTATTGATGGATAATTATAAAATAAAGAAATGTGTTTGGTATAAAGCGCAAGTTTGTTTAAATTGTGATTGTTTTATTGACGAGAGAAATCAACGGAAATGTATGTATCCAACGATTAGTCAGACATCAATAACATGTCTATGTAATTATCGAATAATTGGTATTTTTCACTAAAAATGAAACGAAGACCAGAATAATATTGCATTCGATCAACATGCAGTGTCCATTCTAGGACGCGGGATCCGCGCAATTTTCTATGAGATCGTGCTTTTTAGCTCTACTGATCAGAGATCAGCAGAGCTTATGCCGTGGTGCGGCGTCCGTCGTCCGTCTGTCCGTCTGTCCGTCTGTCCGTAAACTTTTTTTTGTAGCGACTTCTCCTCTGAAACTACTAAATGGATTTTCATGAAACTTTACAGAAATGTTGCCCATGAAGTCTAGTTGATCCTAGCAAAAA
Organism: Cyrtodaria siliqua; assembly: GCA_037043455.1. NCBI lineage: Eukaryota > Metazoa > Mollusca > Bivalvia > Adapedonta > Hiatellidae > Cyrtodaria > Cyrtodaria siliqua. Next base: position 50,167 of record JAWPHD010016123.1, on the reverse strand, counting down.
TTCATGTTGATGTGAAATCCAAGATGGCCGCCAGATCTAAAAATATGTTTTTAAAAAACAAGTTTGTAGCGACTTCTTCATGAAAACTATAAGTGATATTGAATGGGACTTTTTCTAAAATGATCTCAAGTTTTGCTAGGATCAATTAGACACCAAGAGCAACATTCGTGTGAAGTTTCATGAAAATCCGTCAAGTAGTTTCATCAGAGTAGTGAAATATTGCTAAAATTGCTTTTTAAGCATGTTTTGAGGGGTGGGTAATCTTAAAGAAATGGGTTTAAAGTTGTACAGAAAATGCTTTTTGAGACTTTTATTTGGTATGGAACTATGGGTTATTGTCTTCTACGAAATGTATGATACAATGATGATGTGATTTATTTTTGCTCACGAATTCAGGCTAAGGGCTTGTCATGGGTTTGATTATTGAGAACTGTACATTAAACTGTGTAGTGCACCCTTAAGGGTCCAACATTTTTTTACTAAACAAATGAAGTATTTTTTGTCTATATTTCAACATATTTTCAAAGTTTGTTACCATTCAGTTTGTTTGCGCAGAGAACTACTTTGCAGGGTGTAAAATTCCACTCGCCCGCTCGCATTGGCGAGTGCAAGCTGCCTGCGGACGAGTAACAATTGGCGTCTGGTCGTCCGACAGGGCGAGTGACATTTTGCACTATAAAAATTAAGTTAAACTATCGTTCAAACACGATGTTGCAATATTTGCAAGATTTCATATCAGGATCATTTCCGACGCGTAATTTTGTTCGTATTGTCGTTTGCAGGACCAAGATTAACAGGTGTTTGCTTGTTACCAGGTAACCCACGCGTCATATAGACTGTGATTCCAGGGATCACCCTAGGAGTGAATTTCAATGAGACAAAATGTCCCATTTGCTTGATTTTAATGAGTCTTTCACCATATCATGATCCATTTCGGATGCGAAGCCGAACGACCATCGTTGCAACAATTTTTTCATGCGATTTTTGAGAATTTAATGCGAGAATATCGCGGCCTAGAGTTATCCCTGTGATTCAATTCACGCTAAAATCAATTGGAGTGTGATGCAATATCTCGCTAAGCAGTCAGACTGTGTTTTTAGCTCCACTGATCAGAGATCAGCAGAGCTTATGCCGTGGTGCGGCGTCCGTCGTCCGTCCGTCTGTCCGTCTGTCCGTAAACTTTTTTTGTAGCGACTACTCCTCTGAAACTACTGAATGGATTTTCATGAAACTTTACAGAAATGTTGCCAATGAAGTCTAGTTGATCCTAGCAAAAATTCATGTTGATGTAAAATCCAAGATGGCCGCCAGATCTAAAAATAGGTTTTCAAAAAACAAGTTTGTAGCGACTACTTCATGAAAACTATAAGTGATATTGATATGGGACTTTTCTAAAATGATCAGCATGACATGATGTTGGTCCTTGTCGAAAATCGTTTTGATTCGAAGTTAAACATGGCTGCCAGCGGCCATCTTTGTTTACATAGAGTTATATAATGAAAATTTGTAGCGACTACTCCTCTGAAACTACTTGACGGATTTTCATGAAACTTCACGGGAATGTTGCTCTTGATGTCTAATTGATCCTAGCAAAATTTCAGGTTGGCCGGAAATTCAAGATGGTCGCCACGGCTAAAAATACATTTTCAAAATACCAGTTTGTAGCGACTACTTCTTGAAAACTATAAGTGATATTGATATGGGACTTTTTCTAAAACGATCAGCATGACATGATGTTGGTCCTTGTCAAAAATTGTTTTGATTCACCGTTAAACATGGCTGCCAGCGGCCATCTTTGTTTACATAGAGTTATATAGTAAAAACTTGTAGCGACTACTCCTTTGAAACTACTTGGCAGATTTTCATGAAACTTTACAGGAATGTTGCTCTTAATGTCTAATTGATCCTAGCAAGATTTCAGATCGGCCAGAAATTCAAGATGGCCGCCACAGCTAAAAATAGATTTTTAAAAAAGAAGTTTGTAGCGAAACTATAAGTGATATTGATATGGGACTTTTTGTAAAATGATCAGCATGACATGACGGTTATCAGAGTCAAACATTATTTTGATTCGACGTTAAACATGGCTGTCAGCGGCCATCTTTGTTTACATAGAGTTATATCATGAAAACTTGTAGCGACAACTCCTCTGAAACTACTTCACGGATTTTCATGAAACTTCACAGGAATATTGCTCTTGATGTCTTATTGATCCTAGCAAAATTTCAGGTCGGCCGGAAATTCAAGATGGCCGCCACGGCTAAAAATAATTTTTCAAAAAACAAGTCTGTAGCGACTACTTCCTGAAATCAAAATCAATCAGTAGAGCTTCAAGGTCATTGACCTCTTGTTTTTATATTGACACCGTAAAAATGGCGGGTAAACGAACAGACATCAGGTCGCTGTTCGGAAAGTCTGCGTCCGCGACCCTGCAAGCGGATTCGGCGAATCTGAAAGGGTATGGCTGAACAACAAGCGTAGTTCCCAACCGCTATTAATTAGTTATGGCGTCTATTATTGGTCCAATGGAGACAAATACTGAAGAGAAGTTCAGCAGAATATTGTTTTTTTAGCTCGACTGATCAGAGAACAGCAGAGCTTATGCCGTGGTGATCAGAGATCAGCAGAGCTTATTGCGTGATGCGGCGTCTGTCCGTCCGTCTGTCCGTAAACTTTTTTTGTAGCTTCAGATCAGCCAGAAATTCAAGATGGCCACCACAGCTAAAAATAGATTTTTAAAAAACAAGTTTGTAGCGACTACTTCTTGAAAACTAAAAGTGATATTGATATGGGACTTTTTCTAAAATGATCAGCATGACATGATGGTTATCCGAGTCGAACATTATTTTGATTCGACGTTAAACATGGCTGCCAGTGGCCATCTTTGTTTACATAGAGTTATATAATGAAAACTTGTAGTGACTACTCCTCTAAAACTACTTGACTGATTTTCATGAAACTTCACAGGAATGTTGCTCTTGATGTCTTATTGATCCTAGCAAAATTTCAGGTCGGCCGGAAATTCAAGATGGCCGTCATGGCTAAAAATAGATTTTCAAAATACAAGTTTGTAGCGACTACTTCTTGAAAACTATGTAATATTGATATGGGACTTTTTCGAAAATGATCATCATGACATGATGTTGGTCCTTGTCAAAAATTGTTTTTATTCGATGTTAAACATGGCTGTCAGTGGCCATCTTTGTTTACATAGGGTTATATAATGAAAACTTGTAGCGACTATTCCTCTGAAACTACTTGACGGATTTTCATGAAACTGCACAGGAATGTTGCTCTTGATGACTAATTGATCTTAGCAAAATTTCAGATCGGCCGGAAATTCAAGATGGCCGCCACGGCTAAATATATATTTTCAAAAAACGAGTTTGTAGCGACTACTTCCTGAAATCAAAATCAATCAGTAGAGCTTCAAGGTCATTGACCTCTTGTTTGTTGTTGTAGAAGTTAATTTTCCGCGCTTATTTTTTTTGCCCACTCCCCGACGAATGTCTGCGTGGAAGGGAATATATCTTAATGACAGTGTACGAGGATAATTGCAGACCATAATATTAAATGTGTTGTTAGATAATATGGCACTTTCTTTATTTGAATAACAATAAAATATCCACATACTGCCTGTCAGCTACTACAGTGTCTGTGAGTACACACATGTAATTGTTGTATAGTGGTGAAAATAATGTTCGGGTTATATGCTGCAGGGCGAGAGGTAAATTGGTAAGGGCGAGTAGCTTTTTGGTTCCACTATTCCTGCAGCGCGAGTGGATTTTTCCAAATGTTTACACCCCTGCTTCGGTTAGAATGTAATTTGTCGATAAACCAAACACGCATTGCTACGAAACCCAGATTATGAACAACTCAGTAAAATATGTATATTGTAATACTCCACGATGCACCATATCTTGAGATATCGCAATATATGTCTAATTTATCTTTAGATGCTCCATGTTGAGATATCACATTTTATCTTGAGATATCTCAATGAAAATCTCAATTTACATTGAGATATTTGTATTCAGATATCTCAATTAATCCCCATAAATCTCAATGTATATCTCAATTTATCTTGAGATAACTGTTGAGATATCTTAAGTTGTTTTGAGATAATTATCTTTAGATATCTCAATGAGTCTTGTGTCATTGATATCTCAAAATAAATTGAGATATATTTTACAATTTATCACGATGTATCGCAACTTATCGTGAGATATGTAACTTGCGATATCTCAAGATCCCATGTGACTTGCGGTCGGTATATGCAATTTTAGTAGGATTTTCTAAGTTTGAGTTGGGCTTTATGCCATTTAAAAACTAACCATTGATGTAATTCTTCAGTTTGCCTTAGCACTGTTTCCTTATATTGACAGTTTGCTATCACTAATGTCCCGTTTAAGTACTGGTTGCTATGGTATTTTGATGTCATAGTAAGATGACGTTAAACATAGAATAGCATGTGGCGTGACGTCATGTCACATGACGTCATTATGTCGTGTCGCGTTAAAATAAAAAAAATTGCATAATATAGCGGCTTCATATAAACTGAGTTTAAGGAGGCAAGCTTTCAGAGTGGAAATGACTTCTGATCGCACATTTCAGACCTTTTTCATGCTATGGAAAAAAACAGGCCGAAAGAAAAAAAATTGCAAAAAAGCTGTTAAACGGGCTATTTCAGTGTTCTCTTAAAAAGGTGCTGTTAGGCATGGATGACATTTATAATAATTATGACGCACATGTTTGATGTTTTCAGTTTTGAGTAGTTCTAAGTTTATTTTGGTGTATTCGATTATGCATTCTTTGGGTTTTTGGAGCCCGCAGTTAGTAAAAATTATGTCGGGCATGTAAATTTTACAATCGGGCATGTTAAAAACAAGAAGAAAATGCCAAAATAAATCGGAATGAAATCAGACACAAAACTTAACGACAGCTTGTATACTGAATTTAAAGTCGAATTTTATTTTGTTTATACATATACATCGCCGGAAACAACTCATGGTTTCAGAACAGACTGGTTTTCAATTTTATTTGCTATTTACGAACGACGTTGGGGACGAATGAGCAATATTTAGTATGAATCAATACCGCATTTCTGGTCTATTTTGTAACCTCCATGTACAATGAGCTTTCTTCATTATTTCGAAAGATCTTAACCCGGCTGAAAACAATAATGCAGACGTTAGTGACTCAAAAAAACAACACTTATTAAACCGAACGCGTAATTTTTATACCCAGTGACTGAGAATAAAGTGTCAAAATAATCAAGTTCTTTATTTCATTTAATTATTTCTGATATTATTCTAGAGAACATGTCACTTTCTGTGACAATATACGTATCAATTTTGTGAAAAATAATACTCAAATTACACTTGAAAATTCGGGTCTGTAGATATGTGTTCGGCTAGTAAATATTTATAAGTCATATGCCCGGTGGGCTAGTAGAAAAGTCAATAGGGATCACTTTGTCGTCAGTCCGTCACGAAAACTTAACATTGGTTATAACTCTCTCATTTCTTGATATTTCTGCATCAAACATTCAATATATACTCATCATGACAACTTCGACATGACCATGCTAAAACATAGTCGAGATCACACTGAAGGTCATTATATGGCTTAAATCCTCGTTTTTTTCTTCATGAAAATTTAACGTTGCCTATAACTTTCTCATTTTTGTCTCGCCTTTTCAAAGAAAAAAAGAGACATACATGTTGCTTTTCCGGCGAAGGCGGCGTAAACATTCATGTTTTGCGTCGGGTCATTTTCTCACAAACTGTATGTACTAGACCTCTCAAACTTTGCTTATATTTGTATCATGGGCGGTACATCGCAACGTGACAAAGCAAATGTGGAAATGACCTTGACCCCAAAAAACAAAGGGCAAATAACTTGATAATTTTTAGGGTCAACTTTTGCGTTTAGGTCACTTTTTCACGAACTTTATGCACTAGACTTTTAAAACTTCGCATATACTTGTATCTTGAGTGGTACATCAAAACATGCCAAAGCAAATGTGGAAGTGACCTTGACCTTCTAAGCAAGGGCAGATAACCTTATAATTTTTACCTTCAACTTTGGCGTTTAGGTCACTTTTTCACAAACTACATGCACTACAACCTTTCAAACTTTGCTTATAGTTGTATCTTGAATGGTACATTGCAACGTGACAAAGCAAATGTGGATGTGACTTTCACCATCCAAGCAACGGGCAGATAACTTTGTTACATTTACATCACTTTCTCATGAAATAGAATTATGCAGTAGATGTTTTTACCTACTTTATAGATTAATCTTTGGAAGAAAACATATTCTATTTTGACTTAGCTGTGTCTTCGGTACCTAACTGTGGCAATAATAACTTGAAAAGCATTTGGCCTATGTTCATAAAACTTCACACACATCTTACCTCAAGAAATGTGTTAAACATGACCTATAACTTACTGACTTCCATTTTGGCAAAGTTATGCCTCTTTTTATAGTTTGCTTGTACATGCTGAAATAAGTAACGGCAAGTGACCCAAGTGTGGAATATCCTTTTAGGTTTGTATGAATTCAGTGAATAGATTTCATAAGTTACCTTTACAGTCCCACTCGAGGGCAATTACTAGTGTTGGAAAACTTTGAAAATACCTCATCTGCCTTTGTAAACAACCGACGATGAACTTCTGTTAGTTTAACTTGTTTTATATGCCACAGCTTAGCCTTACATTTTTAAATATATTTATTTTATTTCTATGAATGTTTATAGTAGGTATATTGAAATACATTTAATGGCAATACTAAATGGTCTAATGAGTGGTGACAAGAGTCTGTATTTTTATATTTTTCTTATTTTCATGCCTTCATTCTGTCCTTTTTTAAATTTCAGTCGACAATTTTTAGCTCTACTGATCAGAGATCAGCGGAGCTTATGCCGTGGTCCGGCGTCCGTCTGTCCGTAAACTTTTATTTGTAGCGACAACTCCTCTGAAACTACTGGATGGATATTCATGAAACTTTACAGAAATGTTGCCCATAAAGTCTAGTTGATCCTAGCATAAATTCATGTTGATGTGAAATCCAAGATGGCCACCAAAGCTAAAAATAGAGTTTTAAAATACAAGTTTGTAGCGACTACTTCTTGAAAACTATAAGTGATATTGATATGGGACTTTTTCTAAAATGATCAGCATGACATGATGTTGATCCTTGTCAAAAATCGTTTTGATTCAACGTTAAACATGGCTGCCAGCGGCCATCTCTGTTTACATAGCGTTATATAGTAAAAACTTGTAGCGACTACTCCTCTGAAACTACTTGACGGATTGTCATGAAACTTTACAGGAATGTTGCTCTTGATGTCTTATTGATCCTAGCAAAATTTCAGATCTTCCAGAAATTCAAGATGGCCGTCACAGCTAAAAATAGATTTTTAAAAAATAAGTTTGTAGCGACTACTTCTTGAAAACTATAAGTGATATTGATATGGGACTTTTTCTAAAATGATCAGCATGACATGATGTGGATCCTTGTGGAAAATTATTTTGATTCGACGTTAAACATGGCTGCCAGTGGCCATCTTTGGTTACATAGAGTTATATAGTAAAAACTTGTAGCGACTACTCCTCTGAAACTACTTGACGGATGTTCATGAAACTTCACAGGAATGTTGCTCTTGATGTCTAGTTGATCCTAGAAAAATTTCAGGACGGCCGGAAATTCAAGATGGCCGCCACAGCTACAAATAGATTTAAAATAAATAAGTTTGTAGCGACTACTTCTTCAAAACTATAAGAGATATTGATATGGGACTTTTTCTAAAATTATCAGTATGACATGATGTTGGTCCTTGTCGAAAATCGTTTTGATTTGACATTAAACATGGCTTCCTGCGGCCATCTTTGTTTACATAAGAGTTATATAATGAAAACTTGTAGCGACTACTCCTCTGAAACTACTTGACGGATTTTCATGAAACTTCACAGGAATGTTGCTCTTAATGTATAATTGATCCTAGCAAAATTTCAGGTCGGCCGGAAATTCAAGATGGCCGCCACGGTTAAAAATAGATTTTCAAAAAACAAGTCTGTAGCGACTACTTCCTGAAATCAAAATCAATCAGTAGAGCTTCAAGGTCATTGACCTCTTGTTAAAAATTAAAATAGCATTAAAGTAAATACAATTTTTAAAACTTTTTGGATATTTTACAGCTCCACTATTATATAAAGTAATTGTAAGCACTAAAGCAGAATGCATATGATGTGGACATATTGATACCCTATACATGTAGGTTAATAACGCATACTTTTTTAACTAACTGTTGATGTGTACGCAAACGCATAGTTTTAGCGCCTCCAAATCGTTAAAAAATATCTCGGCAAAAGTCTGGCTAAAGACTTTCCAATCTGGCTAAAGGAATTTTTAGGGCTTTAGCCAGATTTGGCTTTGGCTAAAGGGTTTAAAATCCTAGCGCTAGCCTAGCGATGTGTGGTTTCACATATAGTGGACTTGTACTTTGCTGAATTTACTTGTTTTCACTGGGTTTCTTTTTGATGAAGTGTTGGAATTAATTTATAAGCATAACCTGCAGCTTCATCTGGCACATACAAAGGACATACTTTAAGAGTTAAGATCAGTGCCTAGAATGGATTATGTAAATATATATAATTTGAAGTAAAATATGTTTAATCTAAATTTAAGTTGGCTGATTAATTTTCTGTACGCTCTGTGCTGTTGGGGACATCTCTGTAGGGTAAGAAAGCATGCTTTTCTTTCGAGAAAAGAGATCCAGGTTCAAGTCCTGGCGGGGAACCTGGCAAACTTACTGAGCTGTACAAACTTAGTTCTGGGATAATCACAACTTTAAAATAAATACATATAAAATTGTTCATTACACAATTATACTAGTGTTAAAAAATCATTCCATAATATTTATTTGCACTTCCATGAAAGTGAAGCGGCTATACGTAGTGTTACCGTTATCGTGAAATATGGAAATGTTTGTTACTGTATATAATACATTCATCCGAACTGGCATTTTGAAATCAGACAAAACCAAAAGACAAAAGTCAATGAAACTATAAGGCTTTGAATACACTTATTATATAACGTCATTGTTTTATTTATAAAGTACTGAAGTCGGCAAACACAGATTGTGACCCCTCCCCCATTTTGGACATGTGTCATTTGACTGATAATCGATCGGTCAAATTCTTGCTAATATGTCATGCTACTAATATCATCCTTCCACAGCCTTTCAAATATGTCCGTACTCCCCTTGCTATAATACATGTATTATAGCTTTTCTTGTTTATCACTGGGAACAGTTACCGTTTTATTACTAGAAGCACATGCCAGTACGTCTTGTAGTTGTTTTTGTGTTAGTTTAATGGTGCAGGAACCTTTTGACTTTGCTATTTTGCTTTTTTGTGTAGCTGTTAATTTATTTGATTTTAGAAGTGTTTGTTTTTTATCAGCAGGAACAGTTACCATTCCATTTCCAAATATTTTATCAATTCCAGTACTTGCCAGACCACTAAGTGCCCCTGTTGCTAAAGGCCCTAATATCTTTGGAGCAAATCTAGCAACTGTTGGTAAAATTGTTTTAGTTAGCAAACCAGCTAATGCACCTAAAAGCCTCCATTTTTAGACTGAGACCTCATTTGTGATTTTGATATATTTATGTCTAATCCCCGTCCGCTAGATTTAGCTTTGTTAATATTGTTAATCTGAGTAGCTGTTAGGAAAATTCCCAGTTAGTTGGTTATTTTTTAACCTGAGTGTTAATTCACTCTTGTCCTCATAAGCCCTCGCTAAACTCTGTTTTTGCTCATCTGTTAAATTTACTGAATAATTTACGTAAGTCATACATATTATAAGTTAGATTAAACAATAACTAGTTCATTTCCGACAGTATCAATAACTATATCTACTTCATTTAGAACCAGAGTATAAACTTTTTATGGAGCAGCAGGAGGTATATTTAATTTATATCTCATATTTAGTTGTTTTGGATCAATACTGATTTCATTTTCCTTGTAACTCAAATCGAAATATATCATTCCGAAGAGATTTTTAAAATTACTCACATTGAGTAAAGTTCCGGTGTTTTTATCATTTTGCTTGTAAGAATAATTAATAACATCTCTGAATATTCTTATGATATTAGCATAACTATATTCAGTTTCTGGATAATAAACTCCATTTCCAACTTCCAATCTAGCTGATTGTAAATAGCAATTAGTATTAGCAGCATTTACCTTAAACGTGTCCAAAAGATGAGGAGTTTGTGTTTGAGAAGAACTCTTGTCTGACCTTTGCAAATACACAAATACATGTTTGGGATTTTTAACACCAACCGTTATTCTAAAGACGGATTCAGTTAGTTGAGAACTTCCACTTTCTTGTAACATTTCACGAAGATAAGTCCATCTTGTTGATGTCATATGATTTGTCATTACATAACTTAAACCATCTGAGTTAAATATCATTCTGGGTATCCACAAAACGAATTTATTAATAATAACTCGACCATCATCACCACCTGCTTTGAAAATTATCACATTATCATCTGTTAGTTCCAAGCTGATTTGAATCAGACTAGGAGGAAGCATGTTTGTTTCCAAACCCTCAAAGAAGGAATATTTGTTTAATGGGATTATAGAGTCAACTATTTGATTAGTTATGATTAAAGTATGACGGATCGCAAATCCTAAATTATAACCAGCTTGATCATCTCGAGATTCTGCAACAGCTGTATTATCTAAATAAAAGTATTCATTTGTTCCGGTTGCCTTTGCATAATCGTCAGAAATTTCAAGCAAGCTTTTGACATTGACAAATCTGTGAAGATTATTTCCATCGTAAACTATTTTTCCATTTTGCTTTACTTGCATTTGATCAATCAATGAAGCTGCATCGTTAATTAGAGCAATTTCATCGGCGGCTACAAAATTGGCTCCATCAGCAAGTTTGTTTACTTGAAAACTGATTTCAAAATATGCGTTATACCAATCAAAGTATGAACTTCTATCATTTAGTGTAAACTGATAACCACTTTTCATTTGTCTGGTATTATTTCCTGGTCGTGTTACGGGGGTGTCTAACTGAATATGCACGTGTTCATATCTAGTATTATATTGATTACTTCGAAACATCTATGTATACTAGTAATATGATTATTTTTTATTAATTAATCGAATAATTCTCACATGAATTCCCCTTCCGGAAAGTAATCTATTGATTTTTGTATTTACATCTTCTTCGATTACATCATCAGCTGCAACTTTAGCTACATCCTTTGCGGCAGCCTTTGTAAGTTCTTTTAAAATCATCTCTCCTTTTGGTTTAGGTTTAATAACTGAAACTAATTTATCAGCAGCCATTTTTCCTACTTCATCTCCAAGTTTTTTAGAGCCGCTTTCTATGATTTGCTTGCCAGCAGTTTCTAATGCTTTCTTGCCTGCTGTTTTCACAGACTCGCTGAATATCTTTGATCCGACTTTTGAAAGAATGTCAAATATGCCAGCTCCAGTTAATCGATCAACTTGAATATATGTTCCCGTGCTAGTGTCATAAACTTTTTTTAAACATGTCATATAACTTATGTTACATTAATTCCTTCAAAACAAATCGAAATGATGTGTGGACACCATTAAGATTAATAATTTTTCCAGAGAAATCGGTTATGTAAATATTAATACTGTTAATGATCGTTTTGTTTACTTCGCAGAACCCGACTCTCATCGGTTCCTTTTCAAAAGGATATGATCTCGTAAGACCAGCTGCACTTATTTCATAAATGACATCCCCGTATGATCCGTCAACAATAGAATTACTTATCAAGTCGCAGTGGATATACAATGTATCGATAGAATTTGTTATGTTTGGTGACACAGTTCCAAATTTAGTTTCTCTAATAACTACATCTTTGTCGAACCCGATCAAGGTGTGAAAGTTTGATTCTCTCAAATCAAGCATAAAGTTATTATGAATGGTAACCAAACATTTAAAACTTGATAAATCAAACTCAGTTTGTATCGGGACAGGCGTGCCATCAGTTAAATCATTGTTTACAGTCAATGCTTGTTTTATGTAAGTATCAATATCACTATAACTGTAATTTCCATTTCTAAACTCAATAGTTTTCCAATCTGTTCCATTGTGATACCTTATCACTTTGTTATTAAAATCTTCACTAATATTATACCATGAGTATGTCATGGAATTAATCTTATCGAGTCCAATGACATACTGTTTGTTTCTGCCTAATATTAACGATCTGTCAAATACAGTTGTAAAATTACTCGGTGTATTTGAGCTATTAATTATTGACGCTTTGTCTGATGATAATACAATTTTTTGTTCCATATAATATAAGATGGATAAAATTAATCACCTTTGTAGTACAGTTTAAAACTTGATTTTTCAAAATTGAAAACTTGAGTGCGACGTAATTGTCTTCCTGGAAAGATGGTCCAATAATGAGATTTTGAAAGATATACTTCAAATGTTCCTTTAAGTAATCGTTTGCCATTTTCTATTTCTTGTTGTGGTGTTGGATCATCAACACCACCTGCATTAAACAAAATAAAATATTCTGTACTAACGCCTGAATATGCGACAGTATATGTAAGGCCTGCTTCAACTACATAACGCCCGGGTTTTATAATCATCATGCCGATGGAACGTTTTCCACCGCCGGGGTGTTCTGTAGCATATTCTCCAGTTTTTACAAATTGATTTGTTACAAAAGTAAACGCTCCGAGAAAACCCTCGCGTTTGGTTCTTTCAAGTGGTTTTCGTGTCGGATGTGATGCATACTGATCATCATACATGATGCTTATTCAGTCATCTAATGTAGCTTCAAGAATTAGAATCTGTCCGACATTTTCCACTTTCACCCTTAAATCGTAAATTATATCAAGAAGTGCTGTGTGACGACTATCAGACTTTTGATTATGCTCCTTGAGAGAAGCTGTTTCACCATCAAAAGCCTTGCTTCTTTCGTCCTGAGCAGCTTTCAATTGCTTTGAAACATCATCAATAGCAGTGTTAAGTTTATCAGTGTCAACCAGTTTGCTCAGAGCAGTCTCCAGCGACTTACCGTCAACCATTTCCTTTTTGATGTCTTCAAACTCTTTGCTGATATCATCAACGTTAGTGTTTGTCTGTTGATTTAGTATTTTAATTTGAGTTATTTCGGTAGTAAAAGTAAAACACCAGCTCTTATTTGTTCACTTAATTTCTTGTAGTTTTCGCTCTCTTCCAATACATCTTTCTTTTCTAACTCTTTCAAAGCATCACCCAGAGGTTTTATTTCATCTTTTAATTCGTTTTGAATTTCAATCATTTTCTCGCGGTTTGCTTGTAACTTTGTTTGTACCAGACTTAGTTTATCATCAACACCTGTTGTTAAATCTTTCATCATGTCTGGAATTTTATCAATATTATAATCATGTATGATTTTTGTTATTCTTCTTTGGCAATATTGCTTTGTTACTGCATCATCTGCTTTTGTTTGATTACCAACATTGATAATTTTATTATTATCCATGTTAAGCTCACTTCTCAAAACATTTTCCTGGTTTCTACCCTTGTTAAGATAATTAACTAAATGTTTTTGTTTTACATACTCAGACAGCACAATACCAAATTTTGTAATATTAACACTGCCAGTAGTATCTTCCCCGCCAAGATCATTAAAAAGTCCCATTATATATAAAATGATTAGATTAAATTTCACCGTTGAAGTTGCGCTTTCTTAACTTCCGGCGATCAAGATACAAAAAGTCATACTGTTTGTCAGTCGCTTTTCTGTACTGCTCTTTGCTGACATCTTGTTCGTTGGAAAGCATACCCAGCTCGCGATTAACCGAAGTCGCGAAGAAGATGTAATGAGAACAGTTCAAACGAATGTCTTTGGGAGATTTGTAATAAGATTGAGATAAATAAATCACGCAACAATTTGTGTGCCTTCCCTGGGTGAAATAATTAATAATATCATTTTGATTGCGCTCACAAACATAATCATCAAAAATAGAATCTAAATTATTCACAGGGATAACTTCATCATTTGAACATTCTAATATGTCTTCGACTGGGATTTTATTTTTTTTTGCTATCTTTTCAAGTTTTTGTGATAAGACCTGATACTTGGACTGCTCCAAGTTTTTAGCAAACAAATAAATCTTGTCGTAATAAACTAAAGGTTTCAACAACATATGAACTAGTGTGTACGTCTTGCCAGATCCTGAGTTACCGCAAATTTTTCATTCTAAAACAACAGTCTGGCATGAAGTTCCATATCTGTTTAAAATTACCGTTTTCTGTTTTCATATCACAGTTTGGAATTTCCATTATAATAATAGTCAGATAATATTAATATTATCTAAGTATTAATATATATGTCTAAAGTGTATTGTGGAATTAAACAAATCCCTCGCGGCAAACGCCTTGGAACAGAAGCAGAATGTTTTAAGGCTAATCAAGTTAAATATTACGGATTACAAAAAGTAGTTAAGACTGCAGTTGAAAAAGCAGTTAAAAAAGCAGTCAAGCCTGCAGTCGCAAAAGCGGTTAAACCTGCAGTAACAAAAGCAGTTAAGCCTGCAGTTAAAAAAGCAGTTAAGCCTGCAGTTAAAAAATCAGTTAAGCCTGCAGTTAAGCCTGCAGTTAAACTTAAAGTTAAACCCAAAGCCGAAAAATCTTGGGTAAAAGACATCACCCCGGAAGAATGGATTAAAATACAAAAAGATGAGGCAGCAGCCGATGAAGTAGCCGGTTTCAAAACAATAATAAAAGACATGCCCCCGGGGAAATGGATTAAAATGCAAAAAGATGCGGAGAGAGAGGCGATAAAATTAATGATGCAGCCAAGGCGTAAAAATAAAACCGATCTTAAACTTATCTGATTTTATCTTATTTTAATCTAACCTTATATTATATATATGTCTAAAGTGTATTGTGGAATAAAGCAAATTCCTCGTGGTAAACAACTTGGAACAGAAGCAGAATGTTTTAAAGCTAATCAAGTCAGATATTATGGATTACAAAAAGTTAAGATGAATATCCCAGGACCTTCTAAACAAAAAGATGCAGATCCTACCTGGAGACCGGTAATGAAAAATCCAGGAAGTTTGTCGAAAACAGAAGAACGACCAAATACTATTTATTTGATAGGATTAGAAGCATAGAGGAAGAATATAAATAAAATGTTAAGCAAAACTGAATCTCCCGGCGAGATAACACGCCTGGAAAAGAAGTTGGTTAAAATACAAAATGAGTCTGAAAAAGCACATGCAAATATTAGACTCATCAGAAAAAAATTAAAAGCAGTTAAACCTGCAGCTAAGAAAGCAGTTAAGCCTCCGGCTAAAAAGAAAACAAAAACTACATAATACTTGGTTTAACTCATATCAACTTGTTTTAATTTATCTTATTTTAATCTAACCTTATATTCTACATGTCTTTGTTAAAATGGAAAGAATTAGCAGAAAAAAAGCGAAAAGCGAGTGAGCTTGTCAAAGAATACGAGAATAAAGTTACTCAGAAAAGACTAGAAAAAGAAGCTAGTCGTGATTTGTACAAAGAAATATTTAAACCTGTAACTAGCGAAATAAAATGTCATTCAGAACAGCTAACCGAGCAGTTAGCTTCTCTTCCGAAAATAAGTCAGCAATTAGCCGCTCTTCCAGCAGCAATAGGCGAGGAAGTACAAGAAAAACAAAAGTATCAGGGATTACCCCAGTTATTTGCTGAAGAACCAACTACTGGTAATCTAGATGCTGGAATCGATGAAGAAGTGTTAGATCGATATGACTTGCCCTTACCGTCGAGTGAAGTTGGAGATAACCAACAACTTGCAGACATACTCGGAGATGTTAGTGAGATTATTCAACAAATTGGTCGCGATAGGGCTGTAAACACTAAACATCTCAAATTTGAAACGGATGCAACTGCGAGCGATCAATACAAACAAGTTCAAAGCACTTTGGCAAACGAGTAAA
This sequence comes from Cyrtodaria siliqua, assembly GCA_037043455.1. Taxonomy (NCBI): domain Eukaryota; kingdom Metazoa; phylum Mollusca; class Bivalvia; order Adapedonta; family Hiatellidae; genus Cyrtodaria; species Cyrtodaria siliqua. The sequence continues at coordinate 34,169 of JAWPHD010016123.1, read as the reverse complement.
AAGCTTTAAAATATTATAGAGAAAGAATTGATGCAATGCTTGTGCATTCTCCCGTCTTTGGCAAAGGAATACAACAAAAAGAAATTCCTACAAAGTCGATAAAGATGGTTACTATGGAATGTTGAATATTGATTTACCCAAGCTTGTTAGCCATCACAAACTTATTGCCAAGCAAGGAAAAGCAGTTGTGCTAGATATGAAAGTAGACGATGATTTTATAGACTTGATAACAAAGCGTTACAACAATGTAAAAACTTATTCAAAGCTGTCTCAAAATGCTTTCAAGGAACTAACAAAATTATCTGGTTTACCAATTCACAAAGGTTCTTCAAAGTTCAAAAAGATTTTAGGAGGTTGTGTTGAATATTACAATAGCCCCGAAGATTTGATGGATGATCTAGAGTTGGAATGCGGAAGTATCGAATCAGGAAATAATAGTCCACAGCTAATAAATAAAGGTATTAGCATAATCGATGAATTATTAAAAATAGGTAAAATATCACCCAAAGAACACGAGCAACTATTTTCTAAATATTTTAATTAAATTATTGTCTAACTGTAATTATACATGAAAACCAAAGAAGAATTAATTGATCACTTGACGCGACTTGTAGCTGCATACAGACGCAGTTATAAATTGTGCGGTATTATAAACACAACGTTACAGATTACCAGTGGAATAATTGGTTGTGGTGCTCTCCTAGCATTAGTTCCAGCAATTCCTGTTTTCATAGCTGTGGTCTGCGCATTAGTTCCAGCAATTCCTGTTTTCATAGCTGTTGGCGCGGTTCCTCCAGTAGTTGCTGTTTTAGCAAGTAAAACAAGAATAGCAGAAAAAAAGACTTTGTTAAAATCACATCATAGGAGTTTTAAACAACTTCTGTCATATGTCCAAACAACCACCGGACTAGAAAATGATGAAGAGGTAATTAGGATTACCTTCAAAATAAAATATTAGAGATTCAAAAGAATGATAACTTTACAGAACCTCTGGAAATGTATATGAAAAGATTCAAGCTAAACGGTCATGGCATTCAGCCGTAATTCTTTTCTGATTTGTTTCCATATCCTATCGTACTTGTCTCTGGTTGATTTTGTTTTAATCGGTTTTGTTTCTTTTTTTATTTTTAATATTTTAAATATTTTCTGAAAAATGTATTCAAATTTGATTGATATTTTCCGACCTTCTAGCTTATCCAAAATCTTTACAATTTTGTAAAACAAATCCTCAAATCTTTGTCTATTTTTAGAAGACAATTCAAATGCCACCAAGTATTTATCCAAATGATACTTTCTGAGGTAAATAGTTTTCTTTTGGCTGTAGGTGCAACCTGTGATAAGATTATAATCATTGTGGGTGCCACAATTAAAGCAAACACGCTCGTTATCGCTCGTTGATATAAAACTTACTTTTAAAAAAAACATCAATGGGAGACATAGCAACAGGTCCTGCAACCACATACAAAACAGCTTACTTTAATTCTAAAGCAGCAACAATATTAACCGAAAATAATATTATCGAGGCGCTGGACAAAGCACGTGAGGAAATTATAAATAGAGTTGGAAATTGGATTCAGATGGGAAGTGGTTGGGCAATTGAAACACAAGACGCACACTATATAAATCGAATAAACTATATAAGCCTTTACGAGGTAGCTCTTATTTGGATTTACCAAAAGAACTTGCTAATTCTAAAAAAGGATTGATCAATGTAAAAAATGAAAAAGATAACGAATGCTTCAGATGGTGCCATTTGGCTTGTGAGTTTCCTGTTGAAACAAATCCCCAAAGAATAACAAAGTATAAAAAGCATATTGGTGATCTTGATTACAAAGGAATTACATTTCCTGTTACTATCAAACAAATCCCAAAAGTAGAAAAACAAAACAACATTTGTTTTAACATATTTGGATATGAAGATAATCAAGTATACCCTTTGTACATATCAAAAAATAAAGTAGAAAAAACATGTGATATGCTTTTGATTGTCGAAGAGGGAAAAAAACATTATGTGTGGATAAAAGATTTTAACAGTTTGATGTATAATCAAACAGCACACGGGTGTAAAAAATGGTTTTGTAAAACATGCTTGCAGTGCTTTACATTAAAACGTGTGTTAAAAAAGCATGAACCTGATTGTCTTTCACTTAACGGAAAACAAGCAGTAGAGATGCCAAACAAAGATGAAAAAGTTAAGTTTAAAATCTACGACAGACAGCTAATGGTTCCGTTTGTTATATATGCTGATTTTGAAGCAGTAACTGAAAGTATTTCTTCACTATCGAACAAAATCACACACAGAAGCATATCAAAAACATACTGATTGTGGTTATGGATACAAGGTTGTTTGTTGTTATGATGATCAATATTCAAAACCAGTTGTAACGTATAGAGGACCTGATGCTGTTTACACGTTTTTAGAAAAAATGATAGAAGAAGAAAAGTGGTGCAAGAAAACTATGAATACGCATTTTAAGAAAGATTTGGTGATGTCACAGGAAGAAGAAGCTAGATTCCAAAAATCTAAATCATGCCATATTTGTGGTAATGGTTTTTCAATAACTTTTAAAAAAGATGACCCAAGTCGGGGATACTAAGTTACCCGGCAAAGATAGTTTTTATTCTCAATTAAATGATGAGCACATTTCAGATGCGGATTATGAACACGCTAAAAAAATATGGAAAAAATTTAAGATTAAAAATATGGGAGAATATCATGATCTGTATCTTAAGACTGATGTGCTGCTGCTGACAGATGTTTTTGAAAACTTTAGAAAAATGTGTATTGAGTATTACAAATTAGATCCTTGCCATTACTTCAGTAGTCCTGGGTTAGCCTGGGATGCGTGCCTCAAGATGACTGGTATTCAACTTGACTTAATCACTGATATTGTGCAATATTTGTTTGTGGAAAAAGGATTAAGAGGCGGCACAAGTTATATCGCAAATAGATACTCACAGGCTAACAATAAATATATGAAAAACTATGACAAGAAAAAAGAAAGCAAGTACATCATATATCTTGATGCCAATAACTTCTACGGGTGGGCCATGTGTCAACCATTACCTACTGGCAACTTGAAGTGGGTTGATAAGTTTGAAAAAGGAAAATCAAATTACATTGTTGAGTGCGATATCGAGTATCCCGAAAAACTACATGACTCGCATAATGATTATCCTCTCGCCCCAGAAAGTTTAAATATAAAAGATGAGTGGTTGTCAGGCTATTGTAAAAATTTAAAACAAAAGTTTAATCTAGGAAATTGTAGTGTTAATAAACTTGTTACGACGTTGAAAAATAAAGAAAAGTATGTCGTGCATTTTAGAAACTTAGAATTGTTCAAAACTCTTTGATTAAAGGTGACAAAAATACATCGAATACTACAGTTTGACGAATCAGAGTGGTTAAAGACATACATAGATTTTAATACTACCAAGAGGACAGCTGGTAAAAATGCTTTTGAAAAGGATTTCTTCAAACTGATGAACAATTCAGTTTTTGGTAAAACTATGGAAAACTTGAGAAAAAGAATTAATGTTAAATTGACTCACGACGAGGAGGTTCTTTTAAAATATGCGGCAAGACCTTCATTTATTTCTTGTAAAAGGTTTAATAAAAATTTATTTGCTGTAAACAGAATAAAAGAACGGTTAGTTTTAAATCGTCCTATTTATGTTGGCATGTGTATTTTAGACTTGTCAACATATTTGATGTATGATTTCCATTACAACTATATCAAAAACGATTGTGATAAAAAAGCTAAGTTATTATTTACTGATACCGATTCCTTGTGTTATGAAATAAAAACAAAAGATGTGTACGCAGACTTTTACAAGGATAAAGAACTGTTTGATAATTGTGATTATGATCCAAAAAGTCAGTTTCATTTTAATGATAATAAAAACGTTATTGGCAAGATGAAAGATGAAACGTGCGGAAAACCCATTGTTGAATTTGTTGGATTGCGAAGTAAACTATATTCGTATGTGCTAGATAATGAGGTTAGCGCAAAGAAATGCAAGGGTGTTAAAAAGTGTGTTGTTAAAAAACAGATAGCACATGACGATTACAAAAATATTTTGTTTACAGCAACAGAAGCTCATCATGAGATGAAAGTTATTAGATCACAAAAGCATAACATAAGCAGCTATGCAATAAATAAACAAAGTTTATCAGCTTATAATGATAAACGGTACATATTAGATAATGGACAAGATACGCTAGCATACAAGTAAAATACTCCATGGTAAAAAATGATATGCAGAGCGATAATGAAGACTACTGCCCGGTTCCGTCTGACTTTGCTTAACGAGTTGCAAATGCTATTGAAAAACTTCGCCGAAAGTAGATTCAACGAAAGTAGACATAAAATAAAATTGCGCTCTCCTAACGAGTTGCAAATGTTATGTTATTAAAATGGCAAACCGGATTGATTAGTAGTATAGAAACTGGCGGTACGGGGCGGAGTTTTCCAGAGCGGGGTTGCTTGAGAAAACTGTTGAAATATGTTGAGGTGTTGATTTAGGCGTGACTTACATTTAGATCTTAGTGGTGTAAATGAGAGTTACGCCTGAGTACCCCCTGGCATATTTCACTAGTTGTTCTCATTCCCCGCGAGGGAAAACTGTGCTCGTACCACCAGTTTCTATACTACTGCGATTTCCAAATTTCTCCTTTCATACCATTTGTAAGGCCGCTTTGACCTCATGTGGCGTTATGCATTCCGCGCGATAACTTTGAAAGCATGACGCCTATCCTCTTGAAACTTTACAGATACATGGCCTTATGTCAAAGGAGTAAACCCTGTCCTTTTAAGTCAAAGTCAAGTTCCCCGAGACTTACGCATTTTTACTTGAATACTCCGCAAATATAACAACTATTCTCATGAAACATCATAGGTACATAGACCTTAGTGCGGGAAAGAAGCCGAATACGTTTTGGGTCGGTAGGTCACCAAGGTCACATTAATATGTTCAAAACTGACCCAATCCTGGGAAACACATTTGCCACTGTAAAGTGTAACTATTAGACCTACAATCTAGAAAATAGTGCCCATGTTAAAGCAACTTGATCATAGAGAACAGTACCCCGATCAATAAAACCGCCTTCTGCTCTGTAATTTATTTACTTTTATACCTACAATCTTGAAAGTGTTAACAAATAGTATCCAGTTTGCAACAACGACCTCTGATGACTGACTGAATATGTCAAATTGCAACGTCCCTGTGACCTATTCATGCAAACTGCTTTTCCGGCTGTTAGCAGCATGTTGTCATACAAGTTTGAGTTAATACTTGGAAAATTGCCATCGGCAACATCACAGAAAATGATATGAAGCCGGCTACTTGCAGACGTTTGGTTTATAAATGATCATAGTTGTAAAATAAGCATCAGTAGCAGACATTGGATTTGCAATTCTCAGCAATGAAGATACGTCGAATAATGAATCCAGGGCACCATTTAACAATAACGTATTGAACATTTTTGGCAATATTTTAGATGTTGTCATAAAAGTTAGGTATTGAATGAGAAATGAAATAAATAGGTCAATGCTCATGAAATTGCAATGGACAACTTTTCATTAAAAAGATAATATGTTATATGCTTAACCAGTTCCTTTTGGGAATAAAGATAGCACCTTAGGAATATGTAACTTTTCAAATTACGTTTGTCTTAGTAATACAATGTTCAGTATGTTTTAGACATCCCTCGTACTTGTGTCAGATTAAAAATAAGTGTGAACATATGTCAGTCCATTAATCATTTAGTTGCAAGTCAATTACACAAGAGGACCAAGAGAGCATGTGGACGCTCTACCAGCCTAACAAATACATAACTGTTCTGTCAACTTGATGCAAAATAACCTAGTAGCATATCAAGAAATGAAAATATGTTTTCGGGTTATTTACCTTGATGTTCAACACATCTCTTATAATAAGCAAACCTGTCCGAAATGCCCCCGGTCTATTTGCCATGCGACGCAAAAGCTTCTGATTATAACTACCCTCATCAAGATTCCATTATCCCAAGCAGTATAGGGGACACGGATCTGATATTAAAATTATATGACCTTGACCTTAGTGCGACAAACACTGTCTATCGAGAAATATACACATATAAAGCTAAAGTTGTTTAAAAGTAACTTTAACAACCCAGGAAATAAAGAACACGTGACCCTGAGTTTTGTGCCACACATAAAGTTTTACCTCATTTTCTGACAACGTTAAAAAGTTTAGGATCGGATACAAAAATCCAAAACATTTTACTAAAGTTATCCTGATCACAAACTAAAACTCCCTTTAATACGTAAACTTAAACAAGAAATAACTCTGTAACACAACCATTTATTTTGCTCTTATGGAGCTTTTACACAAACTTATTGAAATAAACATTCAAATCGATTTTGGTGAAAATCGAAACACTGTCTACAGAGTCATTGTGCTCACAGTCTGAAATTCGATTATTTTTTACTTTACAGCTATTTTACTCATTGTGAAACTCGCCCAAGATATTATTGAAACAAACTTCAAAAAGTGTAAACAACTTTGATAAAAGTCAAAAACTATTTGATTAAGTTATCATTTTCACAATCAAGGGCAGTAACTCTCGGAAACATGCTCCAGTTTGACTCATTGTCAAATTTGTCCGAGATGTTATTGAAACAACTCTTCAGTTCAAATGTGTTATAAAAATGGAAACTGTTTACAAAAGTAATCATATTCAAAAGCCGAAATTCACCATCAAACTCGTCTAAGAGTTCATGGAAACACACATCACATCAAATTTCCTGAAAAATTAGAAAAGTTTCCTTATCGTGTTTACAGCAATAAGTAATGGACGGACGATGACAGGCAACGCTCAATCACATAAGCCAGTCTGGCCTTTTGGCCAGTAGATTAAAATATGCACGTCAAGACTTTGATTATATTAACATGGAATATTCTTTATTATATGTAACATATCGAGAAGTCACTATACATTGTGTTTATCTCACATCTTAAAGCTATATATCCATTATTTTCCATTATTTCACACATGTGCAAATTCTTTGGATCACATCAGAGACCTCGAATACATAGAAGCTACTTTTGTGCTTCTCATTGTACTCCCATCTACATATATATTCCTTATAAGTTGCCTCCCTACCTCTAAATGTAACTTCATCATTCATATGTTAATACGCATAGATAGACAATAAAAACTTTGAAATAGCTGACACACTGAAATAGCAATACGTTTGGAAAAGCCAACATACGTAAAGAAACATATGTGAATGTATAGGATAACAGGTATATACGTCGCATGTGTAAATAACATGCGTATCTATATACGTCGCATATGTAAATAGCATGCGTATTTATAGACGTCGCAGGTGTGAATAAACAGGTTAACATGCGTATATACGTCGCAGGTGTTAATAAACAGATTAACAGACTGTGTGAATTAACAGGCTAGCATTCGAATAGACGTCGCAGGTGAGAATTAACAGGTTAGAATGCGTATAGACGTCGCAGGTGTGAATTAACAGGTTAGCATGCGTATAGACGTCGCAAGTGTGAATTAACAGGTTAGCATGCGTATAGACGTAGCAAGTATGAATTAACAGGTTAGCATGCATATAGACGTCACAGGTGTGAATTAACAAGTTAGCATGCGTATAGACGTCGCAGGTGTGAATTAACAGGTTAGCCTGCGTATAGACATCGCAGGTGTGAATTAACAGGTTAGCATGCATATATACGTCGCAGGTGTGAATTAACAGGTTAGCATGAGTATAGACGTCGCAGGTGTGCGTATAGACGTCGCAGGTGTGAATTAACAGGTTTCCAAGTGTATAGACGTAGCAAGTGTGAATTAACAGGCTAGCATGCATATAGATGTCACAGGTGTGAATTAACTGGTTAGCATGCATATAGACGTCAGAGGTGTGAATTAACAGGTTAGAATGCATATAGACGTCGCAGGTGTGAATTAACATGTTATCATGCGTATAGACGTCGCAGTAGTGAATTAACAGGTTAGCATGCATATAGACGTCGCAGGTGTGAATTAACAGGTTAGCATGCGTATAGACGTCGCAGGTGTGAATTAACAGGTTAGCATGCATATTGACGTCACATGTGTGAATTAACAGATTAGCATGCATATATACGTAGCAAGTGTGAATTAACAGATTAGCATGTGTATAGACGTCACATGTGTGAAATTAACAGGTTAACATGCATATAGACGTCACAGGTGGGAATTAACAGGTTAGCATGCGTATAGACGTCGCAGGTGTGAATTAACAGGTTAGCATGCGTATAGACGTAGCAAGTGTGAATTAACAGGTTAGCATGCATAGAGACGTCACAGGTGTGAATTAGCAGGTTAGCATGCATATAGACGTAGCAAGTATGAATTAACAGGTTAGCATGCGTATAGACGTCGCAGGTGTGAATTAACAGGTTATCATGCGTATAGACGTAGCAAGTGTGAATTAACAGGTTAGCATGCATATAGGCTTCACAGGTGTGAATTAACAGGTTAGCATGCGTATAGACGTTGCAGGTGTGAATTAACAGGTTAGCATGCATATAGACGTCGCAGGTGTAAATTAACATGTTAGCATGCGTATTGACGTCGCAGGTGTGAATTAACAGGTTAGCATGCATATATACGTAGCAAGTGTGAATTAACAGATTAGCATGTGTATAGACGTCACATGTGTGAAATTAACAGGTTAACATGCATATAGACGTCACATGTGGGAATTAACAGGTTAGCATGCGTATAGACGTCGCAGCTGTGAATTAACAGGTTAGCATGCGTATAGACGTAGCAAGTGTGAATTAACAGGTTAGCATGCATATAGACGTCACAGGTGTGAATTAGCAGGTTAGCATGCATATAGACGTAGCAAGTATGAATTAACAGGTTAGCATGCGTATAGACGTCGCAGGTGTGAATTAACAGGTTACCATGCGTTTAGACGTAGCAAGTGTGAATTAACAGGTTAGCATGCATATAGACTTCACAGGTGTGAATTAACAGGTTAGCATGCGTATAGACGTTGCAGGTGTGAATTAACAGGTTAGCATGCATATAGACGTCGCAGGTGTGAATTAACATGTTAGCATGCGTATAGACGTCGCAGGTGTGAATTAACAGGTTAGCATGAATATAAACGTCGCAGGTGTGAAATAACAGGTCAGCATGCGTATAGACGTCGCAGGTGTGAATTAACAGGTTAGCATGCATATAGACGTCGCAGGTGTGAATTAACAGGTTAGCATGCGTATAGACGTCACGGGTGTGAATTAACAGGTTAGCATGCATATAGACGTCGCAGGTGTGAATTAACAGGTTACATTGATGAGTACAGTACTGAAATGAACTAGATTCGTACAAGTAGATAGAATCAATATCGTATAATGGCAATGAGTATGACTGCATAGCATTTATTGTTTAGAATCATTTAAAATGACACCCTCACGGTTGAAGGACGTGTCGTCAGCGGTTTTAAAAGGCATTTTAAAACAACCACAATCACAAATCAGCGTTGAGTGTTTTAACAAATGTTGTTATATTTATTATATAGGCAATATCAAAAGTGTGTCTGCAATTAAAAAAAAACAGGTTAAAACAACCACTCACGACAAACATGTCTATTAATCATTTCCATGTAATTACAAGTAGAGCATGAAGCTGCATGACTCACGGTTACGTTAATACTTATGTTGTTCTTGTGATACTACATAATGAGTTACTTAATGATTACATCTAATAAAACAAACTAAAACTACATATTCATAACACATTGTATTACAAAATAGATAAGTAAATAGTTATAAAGATGTTATGGGCATAGTCTAATACATACAAACACAATTTTCTATAGAACTATTTGTTAAGCTTTCAGCTTACTTTTGAATCCCATTCATGACTGTTTTATACTATGCCAACTAGTAATTGAAAAATATAACACGATATATATTTTGTGAATAAAATATGTTTAAATATTTAAATATGGAATATTATTGTGCGCTTTATTTTGCCCATGAATACCTTAATTATTGGTAATATTCAGGCATGTGCTCCTGTGGGTGAGTATAACCCAAATATCAGTCACCGGTAGCCTAGGACAACAAGTACCAGTAGAATGTCGACAAGTCTGTGGATGGGTATAACCCAAATATCAGTCACCGGTAGCCTAGGACAACAAGTACCAGTAGAATGTCGACAAGTCTGTGGATGGGTATAACCCAAATATCAGTCACCGGTAGCCTAGGACAACAAGTACCAGTAGAATGTCGACAAGTCTGTGGATGGGTATAACCCAAATATCAGTCACCGGTAGCCTAGGACAACAAGTACCAGTAGAATGTCGACAAGTCTGTGGATGGGTATAACCCAAATATCAGTCACCGGTAGCCTAGGACAACAAGTACCAGTAGAATGTCGACAAGCCTGTGGATGGGTATAACCCAAATATCAGTCACCGGTAGCCTAGGACAACAAGTACCAGTAGAATGTCGACAAGTCTGTGGGTGGGTATAACCCAAATATCAGTCACCGGTAGCCTAGGACAACAAGTACCAGTAGAATGTCGACAAGTCTGTGGATGGGTATAACCCAAATATCAGTCACAGGTAGAGTAGGACAACAAGTACCAGTAGAATGTCGACAAGTCGGTGGATGGGTATAACTCAATATCAGTCACCGGTAGCCTAGGGCAACAATACCAGTGGTGTCGACAAGTCTGTTGATGGGTATAACTCAATATCAGTCACCGGTAGCCTAGGACAACAAGTACCAGTAGAATGTCGACAATATCAGTCACCGGTAGCCTAGGACAACAAGTACCAGTAGAATGTAGTCACGTCCTGTGGGTGGGTATAACCCAAATATCAGTCACCGGTAGCCTAGGACAACAAGTACCAGTAGAATGTAGTCACGTCCTGTGGGTGGGTATAACCCAAATATCAGTCACCGGTAGCCTAGGACAACAAGTACCAGTAGAATGTCGGCAATATCAGTCACCGGTAGCCTAGGACAACAAGTACCAGTAGAATGTCGGCAATATCAGTCACCGGTAGCCTAGGACAACAAGTACCAGTAGAATGTCGGCAATATCAGTCACCGGTAGCCTAGGACAACAAGTACCAGTATAATGTAGTCACGTCCTGTGGGTGGGTATAACCCAAATATCAGTCACCGGTAGCCTAGGACAACAAGTACCAGTAGAATGTCGGCAATATCAGTCACCGGTAGCCTAGGACAACAAGTACCAGTAGAATGTCGGCAATATCAGTCACCGGTAGCCTAGGACAACAAGTACCAGTATAATGTAGTCACGTCCTGTGGGTGGGTATAACCCAAATATCAGTCAAAGGTAGCCTAGGACAACAAGTACCAGTAGAATGTAGTCACGTCCTGTGGGTGGGTATAACCCAAATATCAGTCACCGGTAGCCTAGGACAACAAGTACCAGTAGAATGTCGGCAATATCAGTCACCGGTAGCCTAGGACAACAAGTACCAGTAGAATGTAGTCACGTCCTGTGGGTGGGTATAACCCAAATATCAGTCACCGGTAGCCTAGGACAACAAGTACCAGTAGAATGTCGGCAATATCAGTCACCGGTAGCCTAGGACAACAAGTACCAGTAGAATGTCGGCAATATCAGTCACCGGTAGCCTAGGACAACAAGTACCAGTAGAATGTCGGCAATATCAGTCACCGGTAGCCTAGGACAACAAGTACCAGTATAATGTAGTCACGTCCTGTGGGTGGGTATAACCCAAATATCAGTCACCGGTAGCCTAGGACAACAAGTACCAGTAGAATGTCGGCAATATCAGTCACCGGTAGCCTAGGACAACAAGTACCAGTAGAATGTCGGCAATATCAGTCACCGGTAGCCTAGGACAACAAGTACCAGTAGAATGTCGGCAATATCAGTCACCGGTAGCCTAGGACAACAAGTACCAGTAGAATGTCGGCAATATCAGTCACCGGTAGCCTAGGACAACAAGTACCAGTATAATGTAGTCACGTCCTGTGGGTGGGTATAACCCAAATATCAGTCATCGGTAGCCTAGGACAACAAGTACCAGTAGAATGTAGTCACGTCCTGTGGGTGGGTATAACCCAAATATCAGTCACCGGTAGCCTAGGACAACAAGTACCAGTAGAATGTCGGCAATATCAGTCACCGGTAGCCTAGGACAACAAGTACCAGTAGAATGTAGTCACGTCCTGTGGGTGGGTATAACCCAAATATCAGTCACCGGTAGCCTAGGACAACAAGTACCAGTAGAATGTAGTCACGTCCTGTGGGTGGGTATAACCCAAATATCAGTCACCGGTAACCTAGGACAAGAAGTACCAGTAGAATGTCGGCAATATCAGTCACCGGTAGCCTAGGACAACAAGTACCAGTAGAATGTAGTCACGTCCTGTGGGTGGGTATAACCCAAATATCAGTCACCGGTAGCCTAGGACAACAAGTACCAGTAGAATGTAGTCACGTCCTGTGGGTGGGTATAACCCAAATATCAGTCACCGGTAGCCTAGGACAAGAAGTACCAGTAGAATGTCGGCAATATCAGTCACCGGTAGCCTAGGACAACAAGTACCAGTAGAATGTCGGCAATATCAGTCACCGGTAGCCTAGGACAACAAGTACCAGTAGAATGTAGTCACGTCCTGTGGGTGGGTATAACCCAAATATCAGTCACCGGTAGCCTAGGACAACAAGTACCAGTAGAATGTAGTCACGTCCTGTGGGTGGGTATAACCCAAATATCAGTCACCGGTAGAGTAGGACAAGAACTAGTAGAATGCAGTCACGTCCTGTGGATGGGTGTAACCCAGCTTACAGTCACAGGTAGCCAAGGACAACAATTACCAGTAGAATGTCGGCAATATCAGTCACCGGTAGCCTAGGACAACAAGTACCAGTAGAATGTCGGCAATATCAGTCACCGGTAGCCTAGGACAACAAGTACCAGTAGAATGTCGGCAATATCAGTCACCGGTAGCCTAGGACAACAAGTACCAGTAGAATGTCGGCAATATCAGTCACCGGTAGCCTAGGACAACAAGTACCAGTAGAATGTCGACAATATCAGTCACCGGTAGCCTAGGACAACAAGTACCAGTAGAATGTCGGCAATATCAGTCACCGGTAGCCTAGGACAACAAGTACCAGTAGAATGTCGGCAATATCAGTCACCGGTAGCCTAGGACAACAAGTACCAGTAGAATGTAGTCACGTCCTGTGGGTGGGTATAACCCAAATATCAGTCACCGGTAGCCTAGGACAACAAGTACCAGTAGAATGTAGTCACGTCCTGTGGGTGGGTATAACCCAAATATCAGTCACCGGTAGCCTAGGACAACAAGTACCAGTAGAATGTCGGCAATATCAGTCACCGGTAGCCTAGGACAACAAGTACCAGTAGAATGTCGGCAATATCAGTCACCGGTAGCCTAGGACAACAAGTACCAGTAGAATGTCGGCAATATCAGTCACCGGTAGCCTAGGATAACAAGTACCAGTAGAATGTCGGCAATATCAGTCACCGGTAGCCTAGGACAACAAGTACCAGTAGAATGTCGGCAATATCAGTCACCGGTAGCCTAGGACAACAAGTACCAGTAGAATGTCGGCAATATCAGTCACCGGTAGCCTAGGACAACAAGTACCAGTAGAATGTAGTCACGTCCTGTGGGTGGGTATAACCCAAATATCAGTCACCGGTAGAGTAGGACAAGAACTAGTAGAATGCAGTCACGTCCTGTGGATGGGTGTAACCCAACTTACAGTCACAGGTAGCCTAGGACAACAATTACCAGTAGAATGTACTCACGTCCTGTGGGTGGATGGGTGTAACCCAAATATGTCACAGGTAGCCTAGGACAAGTACCAGTAGAATGTAGTCACGTCTGTGGATGGGTGTAACCCAAATATCAGTCACCGGTAGCCTAGGACAACAAGTACCAGTAGAATGTCGACAAGTCTGTGGATGGATGTAACCCAAATATCAGTCACCGGTAGCCTAGGACAACAAGTACCAGTAGAATGTCGACAAGTCTGTGGATGGGTATAACCCAAATATCAGTCACCGGTAGCCTAGGACAACAAGTACCAGTAGAATGTCGACAAGTCTGTGGATGGGTATAACCCAAATATCAGTCACCGGTAGCCTAGGACAACAAGTACCAGTAGAATGTCGACAAGTCTGTGGATGGGTATAACCCAAATATCAGTCACCGGTAGAGTAGGACAACAAGTACCAGTAGAATGTCGACAAGTCTGTGGATGGGTATAACCCAAATATCAGTCACCGGTAGAGTAGGACAACAAGTACCAGTAGAATGTCGACAAGTCTGTGGATGAGTATAACCCAAATATCAGTCACCGGTAGCCTAGGACAACAAGTACCAGTAGAATGTCGACAAGTCTGTGGATGGGTATAACCCAAATATCAGTCACCGGTAGAGTAGGACAACAAGTACCAGTAGAATGTCGACAAGTCTGTGGATGGGTATAACCCAAATATCAGTCACCGGTAGAGTAGGACAACAAGTACCAGTAGAATGTCTACAAGTCTGTGGATGGGTATAACCCAAATATCAGTCACCGGTAGCCTTAGACAAGAACCAGTAGAATGTCAACAAGTCTGTGGGGGAAGACCGTGCAACTTAACTAATCTTAACATAGGAAGCGGAATGTCCAGTTAAACTGGGTTTATGGATATTCCAGTTGAAAACTTACAAGTTGTGTATATGTTGTGTTTCACTTTTTTAATATAAGGGAATATCATGTATTGTTGCAAAATTAAAAAGTAATCAGGTCGAGACGTGGACGTGTCTGAATACGAGTAGCCAATGCACCCATCTACGTTACCTTAGAAAATGGCAGAAAGTTTGCGAAACTCCTAGAACATGATGGCGATATAATGCTGTTATCCCACTCACATGCTTCCAAGAGTATAGTTAAACGTCGTTAAGCGTCGGCCACTTATAAAAACAACATTCTTAAATTACTGTGAACATAGTGTTCTGTTGTTGTTTTATTTATCATAGGTCTAATTAAAACATATCGACAGAACAAATAATGAACAAAAATCGTTCTGACCTTCATCGAATTACAAACATATGATACAAACATGTATTGAGCCAAGTAGGTCAATGCCATTCTTACTGACATTCGTTTGGTAGGAACATACAACTGGTAATACCATTATCCAAAAGAACAAAGGCCATACAGCTTTAAAACTTCATAACACTTGCATTTAAGAAACTTGGATGTAAAACTGTAATGTTAATTAACAAAATGAAAGAAGTGAGTAAATATCTTTCATATTAGACTAATTTTGTTAGAAACATACTACAGTCATGTAAATGTAAACATGTGCTCATAGCTACTGAAATCTGAAAAATGGACAACTAAACACTTAATGTAAACTATTTTTCGTACGGACGGATGGACGGACGGACGGACGGACAGCACTATATTCCCGCCTCACATTAGTGGCGGAGCAGAAACACATACACAAATAGGAGTACCGCAGTGTCCATTCTTTCCGTATATTATGTCAGTTTTTTTGTTGAACGATGTTGGTCAGCTAAGCCGTGAAGGTTAGAATATACTCGGGATACGCCTGCGTGTCATGAAATATCACAAACTCTAAGGGATTCTGTACGTTGTCAACTGCAGAGTCATACCGTTCCAAGGGGTTGGCGGGGTCCACGGATGGCAGGATTCTCATGCCTTTATTCCCCTGACAGTACTGACCTAAAAAATAAATATTGTTCCCTAGAATTATATAGCTATTACATGCATTTGAAAGAAACAGCTTTCAATTATTGTTTTCCTTCATCAAATAAACCAGATATAGCATTCCATCAAAGGGGATATAGTTTGGTTTGCGGGCATTAATGGACTTGTACGACTCATTTTCCACCTGATCTATATGACTGGCAGTCGATAAGTTCTTGTTTTCTGCTTAAAACTGCATCCTATTCATCCTTAAGTTTGTAATTTAACTCGGCACTTTAAGCGGGTCGTATTATATTCCTGTGCTGGGAAAATTGCAGTCATTTGTTTTAACAGCAGACAATTTAAAACAGTCTCCTGAAGAACGGTTTCTGACAAAGCAAAATGTATCTTGATTTAATGAAGCAAACCGAATCTTGGTATCACATAATTTCATGCCATGGTAAATAATAGGAAAGGTCACATATCGGTGAATGATTGCTTCAAAGCAGATTCCAAAATATCCATGTAACAAACGTTTGGCTGTCAGCTGCTCAAGCCATCTTTGAGGTCTGATAAAGAAAACATCAACTTAAATATTCGTCAGTTTTTCTCATTGTTAAACTCATCTGAGATATTATTGAAACACACCTTCATATAAAATGTTGTTAAAACCAGAAGTTGTTTACTAAGGTTATCATGTAAACAAGCTAAAATGTGCTTAGTTCTCAAGAATCAGGGGTAGTATTTCCGTTAAACAAGTCACGATTATTTTACTCATTGTTGAATTAATGTTAGTAAAGAAAATCGTCAAATAATATTAGGTGAAAATCAGAAACAATTTACTCAAGTTATCGCGTAAGAAGTTATCGCGTAAGCAACAAATGACGATTATGGACACCACAATGTTATATAAGCTGGACTTGTGTGCTTCACTGTAATGTGTTTAACTTTCATGTAAAATGCACAGGTGCACTAAATCGTCAGCTTTATTGGTTAAGTATAATTTATTGGTTTGAAAACGCACCGACTCTGTCAGGCTTTGAGGTATAAACGTTATGTACTACATGTAAATATTGAACCTTTAAGGCTTTCAGAGAGTGGTGGAAGTGTACAGTTACTGTTACTGAAATCTATGTGCAACTGCTGCAAAAACAACAACAATAAAATAAAGCGCTTTTATTTTTCTTTCAAAATAGTATATATCGAGAGAGATAAATTCTTCCTTCTTGCATAAATGTATGAACCTGGAACAATACTGATTTTAAAATGGCGATATAATTGGGAAACATATAATGTTGGTCCTTACAATGACCTCCATATCAACTCCAGGCTCTTTGATGTAGTAGAAGTCAGTCCAGACATTCATTTTACAAGTTGTTTCAATGGAAACAGTAATAATATTCATTATAGACCCGTTTTTTTAGTGAAAATCATTTCCCAGGTGAATATGACATTAATATTTGACCTATTGACACTGAAGGCTAGAATTGAATTGAATTGGGGTTTTAAGGCGCACCAACACATGAAAAGGTTATATGACGCCTAAAAGGCATGAACATGCCAGGCTCATCTTCCATGTACATCGAGATAAAATATGGAAAATGGGCCTAGAACCTTCTCACACTGAAGGCTAGGATGTTTCTTCTCTCACCAAGAGCAATGTTATTTTGAAGTTTTTATAATTCCGGAGTTATCGCTTTGAATGTTTATATGTTGAATATGAGGCCATGGTAGCCTTGACCTTTGACCTACTGACCCTAAAATTAAAAAAAGGAACATTGTCTTACTATTGGAAGTATATGACGTTTCAAGATTGATGAGTTAGGGAGCGAAAACGAATTGTTTACCGACAGACATACGGATGGAACACCCTATACAATAATTTCTCCCGTTTTTGTTTCTTTATTTACCTGTCAGTGTCTTACAAAGGAATACATATCGTTTGAGACCAGTTGTACCAGAGTTTGCACCGTGCAGCCATTCATGGACAGAGTATGATGCATCACTAATAAAGTACACACCAGCTCCATACCTTGTACCTGTAAAATTGTAATGACCGGCGGCATTTTAATAATAACATGAAGTCTACATAAAGTAAAATATTTATTCTTTAACTAGATCTAGTGTTCAAAGTATTTAAACATTATTACCTGAACTTTTATAGTCAGCTCCTAATACAAGAGAAAAATAACCGATATTTCAATAAAATGGCGATATTTTATCTATATGGTGAAAACGACCCAAGAGTAAACCAATACTTTTCGACATACAAGTATAAATTATTAGAAAAACCCTAGTCACATTTAAAACCAGATTTCAAACAACCAGAAGATTTCAGATGAATACAGACTTTTAAATAACCCGTCACTGGTATACAATGCAACCTGACAAATGATAGATGGTCCGGTGATGGGGATGTGACTGAATGATCCAACTGAAATTATCTAGTCCACAGGTAGCCAATACAATTGAGGACCAGTGACCAGGCAATAATTCAGACTCACCGGACCTCAACAGACCATCGATCACCGTTATTTACCAATTAGCTGAGAGAATCTTAGCTCTTATGGCATGTACCTACCATAGCGCTACGATGCCACCCTTTACAGAATAAGTAGGTATCCGGGTCGACCCCATAAAAAGAGGTTTCTGAAGACATCAACCAATGCCTGCATAAGCAACCGCCGTATTTCAATAGTTTAAACCTTAAATACCACGCGTGCATTCATAAAACTCACCAAAGAGAAGAATACCTCGTCGATCTAGGCATTTGTGTACGAATGTCAATGTTTTTTAAGCAGACATTTTCTGGAATCTTTACATTTCGACATCTCGCGCTGACACGTATTCCGTATTTGGAAACTTAAACCGCCCACAACTGACAACAAGAACGCCGCCTAACGGGACATTATACGCCCGTTTCCTAAAGTGTTTATGTTAAAAGCGTTTCCTAGGTGTAAGTTCAATGTAACCCTTACCTTTGACTTTCTAACAAAAAAAAATAACTGATAGGGGATGTTGTTTAACCAAGTGCACTATTCATATAAAATTTCAAGACTGTAGATCAAATATTCGTGAATAACAGCTGGGAAGGAATTTGTCATGATCAGGTCGCAGTGACTTTGACATCTGACCTACTAAGCTTAAAATAATGGAGGTTGTTGTTTTAACATGGTTACTATTTCTGTAAAGTTTCAAAATTGTAGGTCTAATAGTTACAAGTTACAGTGAGGAAAATGTCTTAGATTCAGCTCAATGTGACCTTGATGACCTACTGAACCCTAAAGTAATAGGCTTCCTCCTCTGACCAAGGTCAATGCACCTATGAAGTTTAATAAGTGTGGGTATCATATTTCTGGGATTGTCATTTACAATGTGTATGTCCATATTAAGATATTGTGACCTTGACCTTTGACCTACTAAGCCCAAAAATGATAGGGTTCCTACTCTCACCAAGAGCAATATATCTACAAAGTTTCATGAGTGTAGGTATTATACTCCTGGAGTTATCACTTGGAATATGTACTGATGACCTCGACATTTGGCCTACTGACCCCAAAGACAATAAGGTTGTTTCTCTTGCCAACGTCAATGCACATACAAAGTTTCATCAGTTGGGATGTTATGGTTTTGATGTTATCGCGCAAAATGCATATTACCACATAAGGTCATAGCGACATTGTCTATTGACCTGCTAACCCCAATAAAATACAATATTTTCTTTTACCAAGGGCAATGTACCTATGCCGTTTCATGGATGTAGGTCTTATGTTTTCGAAGTTACCATCCGGAATGCGTTTGTCTATTTAAGGTCACGGTGACCTTGACCTTTGACCTACTAACCCCAAAAACAATAGTGATCCTCCTCTTACATAGGACAATGTACCTATGAAGTTGTATGAGTGTAGGTGTAATGGTTTCGAAGTTATCGTCCGGAATACGCAATTGTTTACGGACGGACGGACGGACCGACCGACCGACCGACAGGCAGACAGACAGACAAACCGACAGACCGACAGACAGGCAAACAGAAGACAGACAGACGGACAACCCCATACCATAATACGTCCCGTTTACGTCCCGTTTTTCAAACGGGCAACAATGAACAACATTTACCGGAAGTTTTCAGGTGTGTGAGTAGGGCGGAGTTAAGTTTCCAAATACGGAAGAACTGTATGCAGTTGTAGTATTTAAGGTCTGTTCTGTTGAAATACGTTGGTTGTTTATGCAGGCATTGCGTGATGCCTTCAGCAACCTCGCCTTAAAAGTTCGTACGGGGTTTGGGGTACGGGGTCATGCGGATAATTAAAGCACAAGGAATCATGGCTCTATGGTAGGTACATACTACCATAAGATCACGTTTAATAGAACAGTAAAATTTATTTAAATAATTCTGTATTTGTACATACATACATGAATACATTCCTTGTTGAATTATAAAGAGAACAATATAAGTTTAAGTGCATTTTAAGAACTGAAGATGATAATTCCTGAACACACCAAGGTGTATGTTATGTAAGTGATCAGTATTTATACATTTAGATTAAATAGTAAAGGAATCACATTGTATAATGGTTCCAAAATGTAAATGTAAACGATAATGCCACCAAGTGTTACAATATGCACAAGTGCTGTGACAACAATTGTGTAACTTAGCTGTATTGGGTTAAGTTTTCAAGAGATCTTATATTGTGTAAACTTCTAGATACCTACTATTTTACATATATACATATAACATATTTGTCTGATTTGTATAGGAAATACTGGGAATAGAAAAGCTGTATCTACTCGTTTACTCTACTGGGAGATATTTCCCAGTACGGAACATTGCTCGGCCTTTTCCGTCAGTGGCGGGAATGCCAAATGACGTTCCGATTGTTTTACGGACGTCGTCGTCAGATTCCGCCACTAGGAAATAACGATTACGGAAAGTAACAAATAGTTCCGGTTCCACTTGCTTTGTTTGTATGACGTACCTGAATAAGGAATATACTGTTTGTCCGAAATCAATGACCGTTTCAATCTGTTTATTTCTTTATGAACATGACATGGGCGTATCTATTTGCACGTTGTCCACTTGCACAATTGTTTGCTCTTTGAACTAAACTATTTAGCTGTGCCAAACTTAGATTGAATTAGGGTAATACAAAAGGTCATCAGGATAATCCTCTTTTCAAGAAGGAGCTGTCTAGCTGTCATTAACCAGCTGTTTTTCCGACAGCTGAAAACAACATGCCAACAATCATCAAGTAAAGCTCCATTAAAACATTAGAGGAACAGTAGAGGATTTCAAATCAGAATGTATATTGCAATTTGACACTTTTATTTCTTCATATAAACGAGCAATAATGATACAATTTCGATAAGTGAACTGTGAATATATATAATAAATTTACCATTCTTCCCGCAATTACTTCTGTTAAAGCCGTGCGTCTGTATGCTGGTTACACTATCTTGTGTTGTGCGGTGCCATACATCTCTTTCTATGGGCATTAACCTAATTGTTTGAAGATATTGGAAATGCTAGGTAAGGATGCGATTTTCCAAAAAAGAAATGTGCATTATATATTAAAGGTATATAGTTTCTGAAATCATATGTACAATAAAATACTACAATTTAATGCAAAATACTTCTGGTAAAAATGTCACTTAGCATAGTTTTAAGTTCAACCCTCTCAGTGTATTAGCCAGCCAACCTTGCAGCCATTTTTTGAAAAATTGCGGCCAATATTTGGTGGAGTGGGTGGGGTATAAATAAAATAAATTTGCTAAATAACTCTTCCAAACTCTTACTTTCTTAATATTGTTATGTTTTGTATATATTTACAGAAGAAAGATGATCTAAAATGTACCTTTTCACTTTATCTGTAAAATTAAATTGGCCCCGAGACACCCACTTGGTGCGAATTGGCTCTTAGCGCGTTTTTCCAAATTGTTTTACACATCCTGTTTGCAGAATTGCACAACCAAGTCTTGAATTTCTGACTAATAAACTGAACACTCTTGACATCTAAACAAGCAGATAAATATTAGCATTATCAGTAGCACTTATTATCCTTCATCAATATTAATTACCTTCAAAAAAGACATTCGTTACAGAGAAACTCAAAAGTATCCTGGTCTTAACTAGTTCTAAATCATATCAACAATCGTTAAAAGCATAATCGCAGCTATCACATCTTTATGTCAAATGGTAAGATAAAAAAAAATCTGTTTATTGTTTTTTATTAAGATTGGTCATTTCCACAAGGAAAATATTCTTACTGGAATAACCAAAGAATTTATTACCACATATTAAGTCAGTGATTAACTCACTACACATCTATAATGCACTGTTTTCTTTGAATTAAGACCATTCCATTTATGTGACAAAGGGGTGTTTTGGAGAAAATGACTGATCGGCAGCCGGACATTAGGCTGATCTGGGTTTACAATGAACGCAAAGGCTATTATAGTCGTGCTTAGCGTGTTAAGGGTTGAACGTGACACACAGTAATTTTATTAAAACTGGCGGTGTCCCATTAGTTTTTATACCCTGTTTGCAAATTCATTAATAATATATATGAAAGCTTCAAATCAAATTGTTTTTGCATTTATTACATATTGTTGATTACCGATATATTACACTAATAACTTTTTTGAAGTACCGATATAGGTAAAATAATGCAGAAAAGCTAAAACTCGAAATAGTATTATAGGTTATTGCATTTGTATGGCTAAATATTACTTGGAACGAGTTGTTTTGGCAAAGGACGACGAGCTTAGTGGGACCATGTAATCATATTGTTTTTGATCAATGTTAATTGTATGACTATTACTTTTCATTGTATTTGTGTTATTTTTTATAGCTTTTGATGGAATTCCTATCTTGCCATTCAGTTTCATTTTGTATGGATGATTATTTTGCGCGAAAACGACGTCGACGTCGGATGACGTCATTAAAAACATCAAGGGATTTTCTGAAGTTTGTTTACCATTTGATAACGTTAAAAACAGTTGGTGAGTGACCATTTGAATTATTTTATCAATTTTTGCCATAAAAGGTTGTAAAAAAACTCGTATTTTTTTGTTGACACTATAGGAAGGATTCCGTTATTTTTATATGAAAGTAGTTCCTTATTTCTATTTCGCGGCTCTTAGCAAGCACGAGCCAAAGTTCCCGTGCAATATCAATGCGTGCAATATTATAGGTTATTGCATTTGTATGGCTAAATATTACTTGGAACAAGTTGTTTTGGCAAAGGACGACGAGCTTGCGAGTCGTCCTGCGCCAAAACAACGAGTTCCAAGTAATATTTAGCCATACAAATTCAATAACCTTTTTATTGTATACTTTCATATTGTTTTTTATCAATGTTAATTGTATGACTATTACTTTTCATTGTATTTGTGTTATTTTTTATAGCTTTTGATGGAATTCCTATCTTGCCATTCAGTTTCATTTTGTGTGGATGATTATTTTGCGCGAAAACGACGTCGACGTCGGATGACGTCATTAAAAACATCAAGGGATTTTCTGAAGTTTGTTTACCATTCGATAACGTTAAAAACAGTGGGTGAGTGACCATTTGAATTATTTTATCAATTTTTGCCATAAAAGGTTGTAAAAAAACTCGTATTTTTTGTTGACACTATAGGAAGGATTCCGTTATTTTTATTTGAAAGTAGTTTCTTATTTCTATTTCGCGGCTCTTAGCAAGCACGAGCAAAAGTTCCCGTGCAATATCAATGCGTGCAATATCGTAGAATATTGCACGCTTAGCTCAATGCAAACTAAACGGGACAATATGAAAGTATACAATAACGTATATTTATATATGCAAGCAGATTTAAAGTCGAAATGATACTGTATTATATATAAAATGAGGCGCTAATTTATTGCTTGATAACTACTTCTAGATTGCTGAGTCTCCCTTTAAGCTCTATTTTTGGTATTTTAATAACTTTCCAGTTAACCAACTTATTTCTAAGTATATATAATTTCAAAAAGTACTCTCGTGTCCTAGAATTAGATTCGTGACTCGGTGATCCTCCGAAGCACGCAAAGTGCAATTTGTCAATTCAGGATTGGTCTCCACATATAGTGGGACCATGTAATTGTTCTTTTGGTTTCAATTACATGTACTAGTACCTCTGTTATAAATACACAATATTTTACTAACAACATCCTTTTAAAGTCAGAATATGCTGATTGTTAACCTTAAAGGGGATGATAGAGACTTTGTGTCAAGTATTTGTGTATAATATTACAGCCGTTAATAGAAACAAATGATTAGAAACGTACGCTTCGTTAAAAAGGCACGCCGACTTTTTAACTCTTGCGTTTACATAAACATTACCTGTGCTATAAATAAACCATTTGAATCTGTACACTTCCTGTGTTGTGCTTAGCGTCGGCGCAGCGTGTAGGGGATACAGCATAATAGGGTACACACATATTTATTCGGCATAGTGTGAACAGTTTAACTTTATTCATTTTATTTGTTAGCATAATTCTCTAAGTTGTAACTTCCGAGTGCTTCGTCGACAGTTTCAGTTTATATGTTAATAAACATATTCTGGTCTTAAAGATTTTTTAATGGCAGAAAACGTTTAATCTTTATTTGTTAAAAAATGTTTTATACTATTTAAGGAACTGCCAGGAAGCAGGGTTTCATACAACCCTTTCTTCTTTTATTTGTATATATTTGCATATATTTATGAAAACAAAGAAATTGGGGCTGTCTAGATCAGACCAAATATTGAAAAGAAATACCTCGATCATAGACCATTCAAATTCATTTGTGACAAGCCAATACTTTCCTTAATAGCCGGTAGATGTGTTGTTTATACGCCTACTTTGGTAGTGGTAGACTAGAGCATCCACTTGGAGTGCGGGAGGTCGTGGGTTCAATCCCCAGCCGGGTCATACCAAAGACTTCATGAAAACTGTACTATTAGCTCCCAGCATATACAGGGTAGTTCTAGGACTGGTTGTCAGTGGCATGGTCATACCAGACTTCATAAAAACGTTACAATTTTCATCTTATTCTACCATAGATTTAAATATATTATTGGTGCCATTTAATCAACAGAATATGCAGAAACAATTTGATTTATTCTATTCTTATAATTAATATTAATGATTGAACAAATGCAAGTTATGCAGAAAAACTCATAACAAATTTATATTAAAATGGCAATAAAAACACTCTGAGTCGAGGCGGTAAGTTTCGTTAAGTAGGGGAGGCCAAACAAATACATTTTTATTCTAAATGGCATGTCTCTAGTTGCCATAAAAACAGTATACAAGACTTTTTATGGAGTAGCGACTAAGTTGCTGGAATAGTAAAGATGCTGCGTCTAAAGCTGTGACGCCTCTCACCGCTGCAGGTTTGAATTCCACTTGGAGTTTGAGACAGTGCCAGTTCTTACAGATGGTGGGAGATATACAAATACTTACTGGTCCTGGGGGAGATGGGGTCTGCCTCTACCACAAAATATATATATAATATATGGCCTAACATGTGCCATATTGAAAAACACCATTCAGTTACGAAAGTGATGTTGATCATGTTGAGCTTGGAGAAAAGACAGAACAGTAGAGAATATGTAAGAGTTACATGATAAGCTTGCGAACATTACAATTCACTGTATAAATATCTGTGAGAATCAAGTTCCTTAGTTTTATATTCTGCTCCAAGCTATGAATCCTCCGATTCGAAATATAGGCACAGAAATGAGCCCTGATCAACTCACACACCCGACACTTTCCGGTTATCGTTGCTGACGTTGCTTTTTTTTGTCAGTTGTATTAATAAGTTGCGCGGGGTTTAGTTTCCAATACAGAAGAGATTCAGATGACAGCAAGAAATTTCAGGATGGAAAACATTGATTCAAAACTGACAAGTTAAAAATATACAGTCTTTACAAAAAATTACTAAATCAGCATGAAATCAGCATGATATCCTTTTGTTCGGTGGTATTTAATGTTTAGCCAGTTGAAATATAGCAACTGATTATGCAAGAATTGTGTGATGCTTTCAGAAACCTTGCCGGAGAATGCGGATGGGGTCATTCTGGATAATCTACCTATATTTCTCTAATCAGCAGATTCCCAGCTCTATGATAGGTACTACAGAATCTAACAAGAGGTCAATGACCTTGAAGCTCTACTGAAAGGTTTTTGATAGCTAGATCAGCATTTCTGTGAAGTTTCATGAAAATCCGTCAAGTAGTTTCAGAGGAGTAGTCGCTACAAGTTTTCATTATATGACTCTATGTAAACGAAGATGACCGCTGGCGGCCATGTTTAACGTCAAATCAAAATAAGGGTCAACATCATGTCAACATCATGTCATACTGATCATTTTAGAAAAAGTCCCATATCAATATCACTTATAGTGTTCAAGAAATAGTCACTACAAACTTGTTTTTTGAAAATCTATTTTTCGCCGTGGCGGCCATCTTGAATTTCCGGCCAAACTGAAGTTTTGCTAGGATCAATTGGACATCAAGAGCAACATTCCTGTGAAGTTTCATGAACATCCGTCGAGTACTGAGTTACAGAGGGGTAGTCGCTACAAGTTTTTTACTAGATAACTCTAATTAAACAAAGATGGCCGCTGACAGCCATGTTTAACATCGAATCAAAACGATTTTCGATAAGGACCAACATCATGTCATGCTGATCATTTAAGAAAAAGTCCCATATCAATATCACTTATAGTTTTCAAGAAGTAGTCGCTACAAACTTGTTTTTTGAAAATCTATTTTTAGCCGTGGCGGCCATCTTGAATTTCCGGCCGAACTGAAGTTTTGCTAGGATCAATTGGACATCAAGAGCAACATTCGTGTGATGTTTTATAAAAATCCGTCAAGTAGTTTCAGAGCAGTAGTCGCTACAAGTTTTCATTATATAACTCTATGTAAACAAAGATGGCCGCCGGCAGCCATGTTTTACGTCGAATCAAAATAATTTTCGACAAGGATCAACATCATGTCATACTGATCATTTTAGGAAAAGATCACTTATAGTTTTCAAGAAGTACTCGCTACAATCTTGTTTTTTGAAAATATATTTTTAGCTGTGGTGGCCATCTTGAATTTCCAACCAACCTGAAATGTTGCTAGGATCATTTAGACATCAAGAGCAACATTCCTGTGAAGTTTCATGGAAATCCGTCGAGTAATTTTTAAAAATCTTGAATTTCCGGCCGACCTGTAATTGTGCTAGGATCAACTAGACATGGGTCCCTCGTATTACCGAAATGGGCCGAAATGGAGAGGACTTACCGAAATGGACCGAAATGGAGATACGATGTACCGAAATGGAGTTGCATATGACTAATTTACTGTTAATATACGTATATTTTTTAAAATAAACGGCTGATTTACTAATTTATGATACTAAATGATTACAACAACGCACTTTGCATTGACAGTTGTCCCCCTAAACTAGGTGAATGCTGTAAAGAGGCCTTTTCATGATATGATTTACAGAAATGCAGTTTTTTGGAGAGTTTTATGGTTATAAAGATCCTTTCTTTTAAATAGCTAAATTACTAATCCCTGATAATGAAAAAGAAGTACTTAATCAGATTTCTGCAAATGTATGACGATCCTCCTAAAGTGGATGGGTACTGTATAGGGCCGTTAATACCGAAATGGAGTATTTTTGACTAGTGTTAGGGATATAACCATCCTGTTTTCTTGTTGTTCTTTTTTTAAATAAAATAGCTGATTTACTAAGCCCTGATAATAAAGAAGTACTTAATCAGATTTCCACTAATGTACGTCAAATTAGGTCCTCCTAAAGTCGATGGGTGGTGTAAAGGTGCGTTTTGAAAAAAAAACTAAACACACACGCGATTTACCATAATTGTGTTTGAATTTGTGTTGAACATACTGTAATGAGTTGTTTATTGATGTGTTGTGTTTATTTATGCTTACTATAATTGAAATTGCGGCAAAGAAATATTCATGTTTAGTCCCACTGATTTTCCAAAATGAAATAGTATTTACCTTTTTACTTCTGAATTTCAATATACTTTTCAGAGTAAATACATAATTGAACTAAATTGCTTACATAGTCGCACCAAAGTTAAGGTCATATCGTCCCATCAACGCAATAACTCCGTAAGCGACATGTTTTCAGAAAATCACTTTTTTGCATAAATGGGTCTCTCACATTGAGATACATGTTCTATCAAAAGATTAGAGTTGATTTGGCACTTTTCAGGATTTTATTTCATTAGATGCACAACTCACTATCTGCAGTCAAGAAAAAGTTCAATGCAACAACTCAATAAGTGCACTTACAGAGTTGTTGCATTGAATGTTTTAATGCAAAAACTCTGTAAGTGCACTAACAATAACTCTGTAAATGCACTTACTGAGTTATTGCATTCAATTAATCTGAGTATCATGACTTATGACAAGACAGTGATGTCACTAAATTAATATGATGTCATAATTTTTTTAATTTATTATTCAGCTTATAAAATATATTATTCATACAAAAAAGGAAACATTTTACAATTTTCCACCAAAATAAAACTTAAATCACTGATCAACACAGGTTGATATTGAACTCTAAAACCATAGATTAAGAAGAAAAAATACTAAATTTTAAAGTGATTATTAAGATTAAGTTATATTTGAACAATTGACATCTTTACAACGGAACTGACAAAATATATGTTATTTTGTTTTATCAATATAAATATGATTGCCCGTGTTTTATCTTTCCTAATAGAAACTATACTAGATATTGGTTTTATCCTTATTAACTAATAGAATATAATTCACTATTTGATGTAATTCTATCCTAATAGAAATAATTTTACCTGTTTTATTATGTCAATGCTATCCAGAATATTATATTCCTGTGAGGGTGAAAATTACCTGAGAAAAATAACGTCAACCAAGGTGGAGCCGAGGTAGACTATTTCTTTCTGAAGGTTGAAAATATTCACTCAGTCTCACAGGAATGTAATATTTATTTTATTATACTGAAAAATACATTTGAACATATTCTGCTGAATATTCTTTTAAAATAAAACATTCTTTTGAAATAAAACATTACAAAGATTGTTTTTACACTTTAATCAACAGTAAAAGCAAAGATTATAATTTTATATGTATACATTGAGTTTTTCTAAACGAGCGCTCATCATTTGTGTGCATGTTACAGTGTATTTAGCGGGCAATAGTGGAAGTGTTTCATAGTCCGTCTATGGAAATTCAGCATATTCAACATTGTGCTTAAGACTTTTTGATTCATTTGTGTGCATATAATGGTGTAGCGGGTAATAGGCGGAAATGTTTCAGAGTCTGTTTATGGGAATTTAACAATTTTACTTGAGGAAGGTATGATAACAGAAAAAAATACGAGTGTTTTTTAATATCTTCTTCATAGAAAAGAACTACCTGTATGCTATCCAATCTCATAGAAAAGAAATGTGCATGTGTTTATTGTGTCTGTGTAATATAATTAATCCTGTTACAAACAAATTGTAATTTAAATTGGTTTAGTGGCATCAAACTTTGTACAGGTGATGGTGAGGACTATGCTTGATTGTGAAAATCTACTTAAGAACTGAGGTCAAGTTATTTATTATTGATAAACCAATTACTCAGACATTAAGACAAGTCATATTAGTATTTGTTTTGACCTGCAACAAGTCTTGTGTCTACCCCATGATGCTATGCGCCCAAGTTAAGCAACTTTAACTTAACCATTTACTCTATGGGGTTAGGTGATGGCTTTTCATATATTTGGAATGAAATAATTGCAAAAGGGGAATCCTGTGAGGTGTTTATATGCTTTTGGAAGCAATGGCTGCTACCAAATATAGACTGTTACACTGTACTCTTTTAACTGTTTTATGGAGCGCTGTGGTCTAGTGGTAGATCATTAAACCCTTGACCGAAAAGTCATGGGTTCGATTCCTGCCATAACCATGTGTTGTGTCCCTTAGCGAGACACTTTATCTGCATTTGCTTAGAACTGGTTCTACCCAGGAAGATATCAAGAGTGGTTCAAATAAGTTCATAGAGCTTTTGTTACAATCGATGTAAAATAAATACATTTAAACTAACTGTTCAGTTCAGAATAAGAATAGATACTTTGTGACCATGTTGTGGTATGCCATAACAACGTTCTGTGTATAACAGAGTAATATTCTGTTCATTCCACCATTGAATGTGCAACCAACAATACAAACTGCTCTTTGGACTTGGCCATACAAACTTCCCGAATCATGTATGTTAATGAGGAAAAGTCAATTCTTATGGATGGCGGTACAGTACTGGTTCTACCCAGTAAAGTGGGTGGTCTGTTTCCACCACCAAAACATAAAAGTTGGCAATGAACTGACTTCAGTCATTTAAGAACGTAGACACTGCCACTGATGGCATTAACAGCAAATGGACATTCCCTAGAAACTTGGACAATTGATCGAACTGACATGATGACCATCAAGTAAGACCACGATGGTATTCCCAAACAGTAAGTCTGATGCCATGTGTAAGTAAACATTCAAAGCTACCAGAACCTATAAATAAAAGTGCCATTCTAATATTAAATTTATTAAACAAAATGGATAAAATTGCATCCAATAAGTTTATTAAATTCAGTATTAAAGGTATGAAAGCGAGATTCTATTTACCACATACTCCAAAAATGCCACATGAAATAAACATTTATAAATGTAGCTGCTTTAGTCTTCTCTGTAACACTCTGAGCAGTCAGAACTGCTTCACTGATTTCCGTAAACCCGGAATTAACAGTTTCGGAAATCTATTACACTCTGACCTGAACAGAAAAGGCCAAAATGTGATGATTTGACCTTATTTATTTTTCATGTTTATTACTCTCAACTGTATTATGATATTTTTGTCATGGTTTTATTATACTCTCACATCGCGAGTTATGTGATGGAATGATACCCCACCAATTTCTGTAAACTATGTACCGAAAAGATTATTCCATGACTTTTAAAAATGTATAAAGTGAATGTGTTGCAATAATGATGCTTGTAGCATGGTCACTGAAAATCTCTTTGTACAGGTGTAAATCGTTCAATTGAAAATAACATCTGTCAGAATAAATGGTGTACTACAAGTAATAGATAGAGTATGATTTCATTGAGTAAATGGACTACGCCCATCTCGATGTTTCCATTAACCAACTCAATGAAATCATACTCTATCTATAACTTATCAGTTTGTACAAGCTGTAATAAGTGCCATGCTATAAGATCATATAAATATGCTGAACTGTGTCAGATTAACCTTATAGACAACCTTTCTTGAGTGAAATGTGAATACATTTTTTAGAAGAAAAAAAAATGCTTCTACCAGTGAAGTGATTGCAATGCCAATACTAACCCTTCTGAAATATTGCTTAATTAAACAATTTTAAACGCTGGTAGTGAATTGCAAATTCCGTGTGGGCGGTAGCTTGTCCTACTTGAAAAATGAAGTTTACTTGAAATTGGACGTTTTTTCTCTTCAGAAAGTATCAAGTGAATGTAAAAATTACATCTTTAATAAGGAGCTAAAATGATTATTCATTATTGACCAGCCCCTTTAGATGTTATAATTGTCAATAGTTACATGGCATAGTAAAATATCTTGCAATAACGTAGATTCACAGGGCTTTTTCTAGGACCCGTTCCCAATGCAAAATAGTCTATTTTTTACATGTAATGTACTGATACATCTCTTATGTAACATACTAATCAATATAAGTAGTATGTTATTGATATAATAGTGTTCTTAATTGTACCTATTAGGCTATTACCTCATCGCAACTTACAAGATGTTGACGTAAACAGTACTCAATTGGCCATTTTATCGATGAAAAGTATCCCAAGTTGGTCCACTTTTACGACAGAAATTACCCACATTTACAAGGGTCCTTTTTCCTAAAATATCTGGAAAAAGCCATGAATAAGTTTTGTATGTACTACCCTTAAAGTATAGATTGCCATGAAATAATCTGTGATTTTTTTAGCATTTTTTACGACATGGTTATAAATTTTAGGTCTTAACCCAATTTTTTTAATTTTATGGCTGAACTATTTATATGTTAAGCTATATAGACTTAAATCATAAGCAACTATAAATGCAAGTTATGTATTAATAATAATAACCATCACAATTATTCACAAACAGCATTTAACACTATTAAACTTAGCAAAGTGCAGTTGTTGCATTGAATTTTTTCAGTGCACTTACGGAGTTGTTGCGTTGAACTTTTCAGCGCACAAAGTCACCAGGATTTAATTATTATCATACTCATCTAAAAATATTTTTAATTTAAATATCATAAAAGAGTGACCATAGTAAAGGTATATTACACTTAAATCTAAGGCAGTGTCTTTATATGTACCATTGTTAAGGAAAAAAACAGTTTTTTGTCTCCTGAACAATTTACCAAAGTGCACTTACGGAGTTATTGCGTTGATGGGGACGATATGTCGACTTCCAGCTTCCATTTGTTGAGGAAACCTGGTAGCGCACAGACATTCTGCAAGCCAGCTGAATTACTACCGAGATTCTCATCCCATGAGGGCTCGAACCCACAGAAGTGATTGACGGACAAGTAATTTTGAAGGTATAAATTATTGACTAAAACATATCGACATTAACAGTTATGTTTTCAATTGTTTTATTCAGTTTATTTTCAACAATATTAATAACATTATCAGGCCAGTCTATGAATAAATGAAATAAACAATATGCTATAGATGTGAGTACACTTTTAAATAAAATTTTGAAAAGAAACAGACGCATGAATTAAGTATAAGCATTGTGTGTATATATTCACCGAAACGGAGTTAGAATATAACAAAAACGTGTACGTAATAATCACGAATATGCAAAATACCAGATACATATATAATTGTATTTATGGTGAAAACAATGTTGCACAATTCCGTGAAGGTACTAGTGAAGGCCGTACAATTCTTAAAAATATTCACACACTATTCATTGCACGAAGACATAAATTAGGTATGAAATGAGCACATTTACATATATTCACAGAATAACAAACAAAACGTGCAAGTTACAATCATGATTATACGAAATGACAGATAAATATATATATATATATATAAATATATATATATATATATATATAAAATATATATAAGTAAAGGGAGAGAATTTGAACTCACTACGGCAACTTCGAAATTGGATCTCGTAAGAGATTCATGTTCACAAGGCAGAATTATATATGGGGAGAAATATTTGTGAACTACCAAGGACAGACAACCTTCGGACGAACTACGGCAGGGCGCCTAGCTATGACGAGATACACAGAAATCAAGCGTATATATTCACTCCTTAAAAAGGTAGTTGCAACACACGTGATAAACTGTATCTCTACATCATAACACACTCGTCTGAAGGCACAATTAACATATAGACGCATACATACATACAATTATAGCTCATATGAGTGGGCCACATTTAAGCGTTCAACCACACACAGCTATATTGAGACAGTGACAATGAAAGGTGCCGGATCTGGGGATACTGTGAATTCAGGTATATATAATAAAGGGAGAGAATTTGAACTCACTACGGCAACTTTCGAAATTGGGATCTCGTAAGAGATTCATGTTCACAAGGCAGAATTTATATATGGGGAGAAATATTGTGAACTACCAAGGACAGACAACCTTCGGACGAACTACGGCAGGGCGCCTAGCTATGACGAGCTGCGGCAACTTTCGAAATTGGGATCTCGTAAGAGATTCATGTTCACAAGGCAGAATTATATATGGGGAGAAATATTTGTGAACTACCAAGGACAGACAACCTTCGGACGAACTACGGCAGGGGCGCCTAGCTATGACGACCAAGGACAGACAACCTTAGGACGAACTACGGCAGGGCGCCTAGCTATGACGAGCTAGCTCGTCATAGCTAGGCGCCCTGCCGTAGTTCGTCCGAAGGTGTCTGTCCTTGGTAGTTCACAAATATTTCTCCCCCATATATAATTCTGCCTTGTGAACATGAATCTCTTACGAGATCCCAATTTCGAAGTTGCCGTAGTGAGTTCAAATTCTCTCCTTTACTTATATATATTTATATTATAGATATATATATATATTTATATAATATATATATATATTTATCTGTCAATTTCGTATAATCATGATTGTAACTTGCACGTTTTGTTTGTTATTCTGTGAATATATGTAAATGTGCTCATTTCATACCTAATTTATGTCTTCGTGCAATGATAGGTGTGAATATTTTTAAGAATTGTACGGCCTTCACTAGTACCTTCACGGAATTGTGCCAACATTGTTTTCACCATAAATACAATTATATATGTATCTGGTATTTTGCATTATTCGTGATTATTACGTACACGTTTTTTGTTATATTCTAACTCCGTTTCGGTGAATATATACA
>JAWPHD010016122.1:0-51499 GCA_037043455.1 Cyrtodaria siliqua | reverse complement strand
GAAAAAGTTAACTGAGGTTAACTTACCTAACCCAGGTTAAGTTTTGGGGACTTCAAAATATGACATTGACCTTGGTATTTTTTGTCTTTCAGTATGTCCACCAATGCTAGCAATACATATGACCAAGTATCAAACAAAGAAATTAAAGTTATCAGAAAAGGTTAACTGAGGTTAACTTACCTAACCAAACTGATGTTGGGTAAATAACGCAAAACATGACCTTGACCTTGGTATTTTTTGTTGCTCAGCGATGTCCACCAATGCCAAAAATACATATGAGCAAGTATCAAACAAAGAAATTACCTAACCAAACTGATGTTTAGGGTAAATAACGCAAAACATGACCTTGACCTTGGTATTTTTTGTTGTTCAGCAATGTCCACCAATGCCAACAATACATATGACCAAGTATCAGACATAAAGTGAGGCAATCACATAAAGTTAATTGAGGTTAAGCTACCTAACTAAGGTTAAGTTTTGGAAAAAATAACGCAAAATATTACCTTGACCTTGGTATGTTTTGTCATCCAGCGATGTCCACCA
Organism: Cyrtodaria siliqua; assembly: GCA_037043455.1. Classification (NCBI taxonomy): domain Eukaryota; kingdom Metazoa; phylum Mollusca; class Bivalvia; order Adapedonta; family Hiatellidae; genus Cyrtodaria; species Cyrtodaria siliqua. The sequence continues at coordinate 50,956 of JAWPHD010016122.1, read as the reverse complement.
ATGCCAACAATACATATGACCAAGTATCAAAGACATAAAGTGAGGCAATCACATAAAGCTGAATGAGATTAAGTTACATAACCAAGGTTAAGTTTTGGGAAAATAACAAAAAAACATGACCTTGATCTTGGTATTTTTTTGTTATTCAGCGATGTCCACCAATGCCAACAATACATATGACCAAGTATCAAACAAAGAAGTTAAAGTTATCAGAAAAAGTTAACTGAGGTTAACTAAACTAACCAAACTGATGTTTAGGGTAAACAACGCAAAACATGACCTTGACCATGGTATTTTTTGTTGTTCAGCGATGTCCACTAATGCCAACAATACATATGACCAAGTATCAAACAAAGAAATTAAAGTTATCAAAGTTAACTGAGGTTAACTTACCTAACCAAACTGATGTTAAGTTACCTAACCAAGGTTAAGTTTGGAATAATCCAAAATATGACCTTGACCTTGGTATGTTTTGTCATTCAGCGATGTCCACCAATGCCAACAATACATATGACCAAGTATCAAAGACATAAAGTGAGGCAATCACATGAAGCTAATTGAGGTTGTTACCTAACTAAGGTTAAGTGGTGGAGAAAATAACGCAAAATATGACCTTGACCTTGGTATGTTTTGTCGTCCAGCGATGTCCACCAATGCTAACAATACATATGACCAAGTACCAAAGACATAAAGTGAGGCAATCACATAAAGCTAAAAGAGATAGTTACATAACCAAGGTTAAGTTTTGGGAAAATAACGAAAAACATGACCTTGACCTTGGTATTTTTTGTTGTTTAGGGATATCCACCAATGCCAACAATACATATGACCAAGTATCAAAGACATAAATTGAGGCAATCACATAGAGTTAACTGAGGTTAAGTTACCTAACCAAGGTTAATTTACCTAACTAAGATAAAGTTTGGGGAAAATAACGCAAAATATGACCTTGACCTTAGTATTTTGTCGTCCAGCAATGTCCACCAATACCAACAATACATGACCAAGTATCAAACAAAGAAATTAAAGTTATCAGAAAAAGTTAACTGAGGTCAACTTACCTAACCCAGGTTAAGTTGGGGAAAATAATTCAAAATATGACCTTGATCTTGGTAATTTTTGTCGTTCAGTGATGTCCACCAATGCCAACTATACATATGACCAAGTATCAAACAAAGAAATTAAAGTTATCAGAAAAAGTTAACTGAGGTCAACTTACCTAACCCAGGTTAAGTTTGGGGAAAATAATTCAAAATATGACCTTGACCTTGGTAATTTTTGTCATTCAGTGATGTCCACCAATGCCTACAATACATATGACCAAGTATCAAACAAAGAAATTAAAGTTATCAGAAAAAGTTAACTGAGGTTTACTTACCTAACCAAACTGATGTTTAGGGTAAATAATTCAAAATATGACCTTGATCTTGGTAATTTTTGTATCGTTCAGTGATGTCCACCATTGCCTCAGTTAACTTACCTAACCAAACTGATGTTTAGGGTAAATAATTCAAAACAAGACCTTGACCTTGGTATTTTTTGTTGTTCAGCGATGCCCACCAATGCCAACAATACATATGACCAAGTATCAAACAAAGAAATTAAAGTTATCAGAGTTAACTGAGGTTAACTTACCTAACCAAACTGATGTTAAGTTACCTAACCAAGGTTAAGTTTGGGAAAATATTCCAAATTATGACCTAGACCTTGGCATGTTTTATCGTTCAGCGATGTCCACCAATGTCAACAATACATATGACCAAGTATCAAAGACATAAAGTGAGGCAATCACATGGTTAATTGAGGTTAAGCTACCTAACCAAGATTAAGTTACCTAACCAAGGTTAAGTTAGGGGAAAATAGGCAAAATATGACCTTGACCTTGGTATTTTTTGTCGTTCAGTGATGTCCGCCAATGCCAACAATACATATAAGCAAGTATCAAACAAAGAAAATGAGGCAATCACATACAGTTAACTGAAGTTAACTTACATAACCAAGGTTGTTACCTAACCAAGGTTAAATTTGGGAAAATAACGCAAAAAATGACATTGACCATGGTAATTTTGGCATTAGGTGTTGTCCCTCGACCCAACAAAGCATCTGAAAAAGTGGCAGAAAAATTCGAGCAGCGGTTGTTGAGATATAGTTGATTTAAAATGTGGCCGCCGCCGGAAAAGGGACTGCTATGTCTCGCTACCCATTTTCGTGGGCGAGACAAAAACAAATAATGTTGGTTGGAAGTAAAAGAATACTTGAGTACTGTAAATGTTATCTTAATGAATTAAAACAAAAAAAGGACCGTTAACCCAGTTCCAAACAGCCTTTAAAAAAAAAGAAGTTACATATCCACACAATTTCATAGACTTATCAATATAACTGAAGTAATTGAGCGGAAAACATTTTTTCAGTTACAGTGACCTTTACCTTGATCCCAGTGACATCAAATGCAATCCCTTGCTTCTGTTCTACAAGCTACATGCACACCAAGTTTCTCTTTACTAGCTGTATTCAACTTATCGCCCAGAGACAAATGTTCTATTTTTAGTAACACAGACCTTCACCTTTACCCCAGTGGCATCAAAGGCAATTTTTGAGTAGCTATCCTGCCAACATATGTACACTGTTTCTTAACCTACTGACGACGAGGTATATTATATGACTTACATATTTTGATATGACACATATTTTGAGAATCCAAACTCTATAGACACAATATAAATATTTAACCAGCCATACCAAACCCTAAAACGGGAGCGTCAAATTAACAGTTACCAATTCATTTTACGCATGTTCAATCACAGGCATTTTAAGAACCTGTTAATAAATCTATTCTTTTAATTGGCACATACATATTCTTATATGACCTGAATAGAGTTTTGCTAAATGATTTTTTAGTGTAATTTTTTCGTTTCTTGGCGGGTTAATTTCTTGAAACTTACTTTCCATGTGAACTACATATACACCAAGTTCAATTCCAGTATCTTACTGAAGCTATTTTTCTATTTTTCAGTACAGTGACCATGACATTGACCCTGATCCTTTCCATATAGCATACCTACACACCAAGTGTCACTGTATGTAATATCTCACTCTTAACTCAAGTTATAATCCCGAAATCATTTTTTTCTATTTTTAGTAAATGACCTTGACCCCAGTGACCTCAAATGCAATCCCAAGCTTCTTTTTATATAAGCTACCTATATCAAGTTCCATTCCAATATCTCGCTACTAACTGAAGTTATTGCTCGGAAATCATTTTTCTATTTTTAGTAAATGACCTTAACCCCAGTGACCTCAAATGCAATCCCATGCTTCTTTTTATATAAGCTACCTATATCAAGTTCCATTCCAATATCTTGCTACTAACTGAAGTTATTGCCCGCAAATCATTTTTCTATTTTTATTAAATACAACACCAAGCTTTCTTTCCATATAAACTTCCTACATACATGTAAGTGGGATTACCAAGTTTTGTTCCAATTTCTCACTCCTAACTAAAGTTATTGCCCAGAAACCATTTTTTTTTTCTCAGTAATAGTGACTCAACTCCCCAGTAACTTTAAATGCAATCCTAAGCTTCATATCTATATAACCTACCTACATCAAGTTTGGCTTCAATATTTCACTCTTAGCCCAAGTAATAATCAACAAACCATTTCTAATTTTAGTAACAGCAACCCTGACCTTGACCCCAGTGACCTTAATGCAATAGCTTCCATTCCGTATCAAACAAGTACACATCAGGTTTCTCTCCAATATCTCATTCCTTATTAAAGTTATTGCTCGGAAAACATTTTTTTAATAACAGCGACCTTGAGCTTCACCCCAATAATCTCAAATGCAATCACGTTTCCATTCTATATAAGCTAATATTATACCTCATTTGCATATTTCCTTCTTTGCGCATTCTGTGATAATGACCAAATGACATCACATTGCGCTGTAATAGTGACCAGATGTCACATTGCGGTACGAGAGCTATAATTTTGGACGTGTGAAAAACAAGAGGCCATATTGGGCCTGTAGATGCTCTACTGGTATGATGTGATTCAAAAACATAAACTGATAGAGGCCAACCCAAGAAACATGTTTCCTATATATAACTATATGTAAACTTTGGGTTTGAATATTTGACGTCAACAAAAAACACACACTTGATAGAGGCCAACAACAGGAACATGTATATGATATTTAACTAGAATGGAATAAGTGGTAATATGTCGTTTGATGAATGTCTTTAAATTTGACCTAAGTTTAGCCATGGTGGCCATCATGGACGACTGGAGGCCCCAAAAACACAAATCTGAGGGGACTAACCCAAAGATAATTGTGATTAAGTTTCATCGAAATCCTTCAAGCGGTTTCAGAGAAGATGTCATTTTTAACGTTTTCCTACATAACTCTATGTAAACTTTGGGTCGCTGTGGTGGCCATTTTGATTATTCGACAATAACAAAAAAACACAAACCTGATAGAGGCTAACCCAAGGAACATGTTTATGATAATTCATAAAGATGGAATAAGTGGTTTCAGATGTTGTTTGAAATTTCCTTAAATTTGACCTAATTTTAGCCATGGAGGCCATCTTCGATGACTGGCAGACGCGAAAAACACCAATCTGAGGGAAACTATCCTAAAGATCATTGTTATGAAGTTTCATCAAAATCCTTCACGCGGTTTCAAAGAAGATGTTATTTTTAGCCTTTTCGTATATAACTATGTAAACTTTGAGGCGCCGTGGCGGCCATTTTGATTATTTGACAATAACGAAAAACATAAACTTGATAGAAGCCAACCCAAGGAACATGTTTATGGTATTTCACAATAATGGAATCAGTGGTTTCGGTTGAAAATTCCTTAAAGGACTAGGTATGATAAGCGACAAAATTGGCCCCCAATATTGAAAGTTTTAATGCACAAGTTTTGAATATCTAGTTTAGCTACAAATGAACTGAATCACTATATAAACTCATTACAAGTACATTTGAAGGCCCTAAATGAGTTTAAGAGCCTCGCAAACAAGGCCTTTTCTTTCAAAAATTGACAATTTTGTTCATTTTCAGCAGTTTTTGGTCTTGGAAAATACAGAGCGCACCCTCGAGCACAGCTGAATTTTTGGTAAAATAGGCACTTGATAGGGATGCATCATAAGCCAAAAAACTGTGTGCTCGGAGGTGCGCTCTGTATTTTTAGGATCAAAATCTTGCCCAGAAAGGTCCAAAATCTACAAAATGTAACACAATTACCAAAAATGCTTTTTTTTTCAAACCCTATAAATTCTTATAGATAAATAAAATAAAAATATATTTTGAAGATAGAATATGATCAATTTACTTCAATATGCACAACAGATTATATGTTAATATTATTATTTTGCATTTTGAATATATTGGGGACCAAAATACCCCCTTATCATACCTTGTCCTTTGACTTAGTTTTAGCCATGGCGGCCATTTGGATGACTGGCGGCCATGAAAAACATAAATCTGAGAGCCCTCGCAAGTAACATTGTGATGAAGTTTCATCATCCTTCAAGCCGTTTCATAGGAGATGTCGACGATTTTATAAAATTGCTAACAGACGGACAGACGGACGAAGTGATCCCATAAGCTCGTCTGGCCTTTGGCCAGTAGAGCTAAAAACGATGTAAAAATAATCATAAAATATATTGTTTAAATTCTGTATGGTATAACAAATAATGTTTGGTGCTTCGGTCCATATGAAGTTTATGGACTGGGCAGTCTGACCTAGAACGTTATATAACATTCTAGGTCTGACTGCCCAGTCCATAAACGTGCATATGGACCGAAGCACCATACATTATTTGTTAATTATGCACTAAGTTTTGTTCCGACAACTCATTCATAAGTAGTTATTGCCCGGAAATCATTTTTCTATTTTTATTAACAGCGACCTTGACCTTCACTCCAGTAACCTCAATTGCAATCCCAAGTTTCATTTCTATGTAAGTTACCTGTACACCAAGTTTTGTTTCAATATCTCATTCATAGCTAAGTTATTGCCTGGAAATCATTTTTCTCCACTTTTAGTAACAGCGACCGTGACAATGAACCCAGTGACCTCAAATGCAATCCAAAGCTTCCTTTCAATTTAAGCTACCCAAGATACAACTATAACCGATGTTTCTAGTGCCTAGTTCCAGAGTAACGTAAATGCAAAACTTGAATGTAAATTTACTAAGTTATCTGTCCTTTGCTGGAAGGGTCAAGGTCACACCCACATTTGCTGTCATGTTGAGTTGTACTACCCAAGACACAACATACATGTATAACCAATGTCTCTAGCGCATACAGCGCCTAATGCAAAAAACTTAACACCGATGCCCTCACCGCTAACGAAGAAGTATCACACACATTTTTCATCAAAAAGGCGATGCAAAACTGGAAAAGTATGTCATCTGCAAGTTATTCATATTGGTCGTCTTTTCATGATCAGCATGACAAATGGGCCAACTTTTGCGATTTGTATCAGCCTTCTTTGTTTACTTAACGAAAGTTGTTTTGATCCGACTATCAAGGTCGCCGGAGGTGATAGGTTCTTCTCCCAACAGGTCAGATCTTCATGTAACCTTACTGGGAAGTCGCAGGTGCAGTTTAGTTGGTACTTAGGGAAATTAAACTTCTTGAAGAACAAACATGTCTATACCAGTTAAATTTAGAAATTTATATGATCAGTACTTCTCAAAAACTGCAGGAGGTCCATTTTGTGACTGGCGCAAACATTTTAATGTAGTTGGTTGTAAATGGAAGCTATCAGATTCTCACGATGGCCACCAGAACTCACCTTGCAAGAAGTGTTAAGGAAAATGAAGACGGCTTCTTCTCCTAATCAATGTATCAAACCTTCAGGAAACTTTACAGTAAAGTTGAAGAGCAGTCTAGTTTGTACTGAAGAAAATTAAAACTTCCTGCAAAATCCCAGTCACAATGGCTAAAGATAAAACAGTTTGTGACCGCATCTCTTCTTAAACCACAAGTGGTTCTTAAATGGTTCCTTCACTAAAGTGATTGATAGGACATAAAGTTAGTCCTAAATGAAATGAAATGTTTGCTCGAATTTACAAGATGACTACCAGCAACCATTATTGCATTCGCAACATCTCGTACACTGCTTCACAGCATTACTCGAATGTAAATCAAGGGTTTCCATACTGGTTATGTCATCGCGCCTTAGATTCACACAAAAACAAATTTGCATTTAAAATCAAAGTTATCATCCAAATTTTCACTGTCATTTAACCGATTGCTCCATCTATAGTTTATTTACATGAAACAGTGATAAAACCTTTATCTGCATTGTAAAAAACAAACACTCAACGTAAAGTTTACATCAACACAGTGGCTAGCAGCCATACTGTTTACCTAACAACAGTGCATTATTTTCTGTGCCATTGCCTTCCGGCTAACAAAACAGCAAGATTGTGAACATACCGAAACGCCGTGATACACACGAGCGGTATCCCGAAGCATGACGGGATTGGCCGGGTGTTTACGTTGCCATTATTGTTTTACAACTGCCGAGTTACCTTGTAGCAATGGAAAACAACCCGATACTTAACCGTTGGTGGTTTTCACTTATTTTGAAGATACGGGAGAAGTTTCCATAGCTACCCATAAAAATCTGTATAGATACAAACACAGCTATGAAACAACTACGTACAATTTAAACTAACATGCACTCCATTGGTTCACTTACTTTGAAGGAATTGGGACATGACAGAAGTCAGTGCATAGATACATGTTTAATACTAAAATAGTTGGGAACAAAATTCTAAAACAATACTAGCTTCTCTTGTTATATTATATAAATGTTTTATTATATAAATATTTTTCATGAACATTAATACAAACCAGAAAATGTGCCATGGATAAAGGATGCACCCACATTGCATTAAAGATAGCAAGAAGCAAATCATTGTAAGGCTGGAAAAGAGATGTACTCAATTGCATTTATTTTAGCTAGAAGCAAATTGTTGTAAGGCTGGAAAATGTATGGCAAAACAGATTTCATTTAAGTGTAGACAACTAGTGTACATAAACATAAAGTTTTAACATGTTATTCAAGATTATGCAATTTTTATACAAAGTAGATTCAGGAATAGCTGAAAACCCTATCAGTTGGAAGCTAAAGAGTAGCACAATTTAAGAAGCAAAAAACTAATACTATTATTTAATGGTAGTAAATTTACATGATTTCTTTTACAAAGGCGAGGCACATTTTGATTTTCATACAATCATAGCCACTCTTTCGTCAAAAACAACACACACTCATAATAACATTTATTTATGACTGTTAATTTATCATGCAAAAAGTATAACAGGGAACATGTAGATATGAACATGATGCTTCAAAATAACACAACGCTCTCCCTGCATGACTTGTAATCTCCATTACAAACTGTACGAAGAATTGCTTTTTCAGATTTTAATAATATAGACTACCCATATCCTCATGGTGGGAGAAACACATTACACTGAACATCCAGTAATTCAATCTAAAATACTTTACCACCTAAGGCCGACCATAATTTTTTTTGATTTGCTGTTTCCTTAGGCCAAACAAAAAAAGACCTGTGTTTCCGGTGGCCCGACCAACCCTAGACCCTAAAACTTTTTATGAAAAAAAAATATATATAATTATTTGTTCTGAACAATGATTTATCACAATATATCGAGGTAAACTGACATCACAGAGCAACTTTCAGTCGTATCATCAACTTGTATGGGGTTTATGAGATAGATACATGTAGAATCTCACAATATCTTGCTCCAAAAAAAACAAACAAAAAAAACAAAACCTACCGACCCTATTTTTTTAGAGCATGCAATAGGAAACACCTATTTTTGTAAACACACCTATTTTTTTGTTTGGCCTTACCTACCACGAAAAAGGGCCTAACAACCCAAAACAGTTTATAGCAAATCTTTAACGTAGTTTTTGTGTGTGTGCTATTTTCAGTATATATTTTTTTAATTTCTGAAGGTGTCCTTGGCAAAAATATAAACAAATAATGAAATCTTGGGTCTGGAAACAGCAAACAAATATTTTTTTAAGGATGGCCTAAGAATGAGAAGATATTAAAATTAAGACAAGACTAGACGTGTGTTCCGTGGAACACAGTGTGTAGCTGGTCAGTGCTTTGTCAGTAAAACAAGGTTTATTGGACCCAGATAAATGATCTAACAAACTGGCCTGACTAATTTTTCATGAAGAAAAAAAATAGTATTTAACCCATATAATGATCTTCAGGATAAGTATATATTAAAAGTTTGATGAAGAAATGAGAAAGTTATAGCCAACATTAAGTTTTCGTGAAGAAAAAAGTATTTAACCCATATAATGACCTTCAGTGTGACCTTGACCTTTATATTTTAGTATGTCATGCCGATGTTGTCATGATGAGAATATATTGAAAGTTTGATAAAGAATATCCTAGAAATGAGAAAGTTATAGCCAACTTAAAGTTTTCGTGACGGACTACAAAGTCATCCCTATGTATCGCATTTTTCGTCAAAAAGGCGACACAAAAATGAAGTTTGAGATTTTAGAAGATACTGAAATGAAGATTGAGATTCATGATATTAATGAAGACTATGATTTAGCATTAAATAGTGAGAAACTGAATAGCAGTTACAGCAAAAGTGATAACCACTCTACTCCTTATATTCATGCATGACATGTAGAAACACTGCTTCTGTCTCATGAACTGCCTTCCTAATAGCACCATCACAGTCGTTAACCTCAACATACTGTTGAAGATCTGCTACACATTTTGTAAATGTTTAATGGCCTGTAAGGCTCAGTTTTTCTTGTAAGCTACCATGGCGTCCACTTTGTGTATGGTGGTGGTGAATGACCTTAGTCTGACCTCCTCCGAGTTGGCCACAAACTGCGGTCCCGACTCACCCCAGGAGTCCGGCACTTCCAGGTCCTTGTCTGTATACACCAGCAAGTCAAAGTTACCTACAATGCAACAAAAACACTTGTATAGAACATATACTACCAGGTATGTATACACCAGCAAGTCAAAGTTACCTATAATGCAACAAAAACATGTGTATAGAACAAATACTACAAGGTATGTAAACACCAGCAAGTAAAAGTTACCTACAATGCAACAAAAACATGTGTATAGAACATATACTACAAGTTCTGTATACACCAGCAAGTCAAAGTTACCTATAATGTAGCAAAAGCATATTGATAGAACATATACTACAAGGTATGTATACAACAGCAAGTTAAAGTTACCTAGTATGTAACACAAGCACATGTGTATAGAACATATACTACAAGTTAGGTCTGTATGCACCAGCAAGTCAAAGTTACCTAGTATGTAACACAAGCACATGTGTATAGAACATATACTACAAGGTCTGTATACACCAGCAAGTCAAAGTTACCTAGTATGTAACACAAGCACATGTGTATAGAACATATACTACAAGGTCTGTATACACCAGCAAGTCAAAGTTACCTAGTATGTAACACAAGCACATGTGTATAGAACATATACTACAAGGTCTGTATACACCAGCAAGTCAAAGTTACCTAGTATGTAACACAAGCACATGTGTATAGAACATATACTACAAGGTCTGTATACACCAGCAAGTCAAAGTTACCTAGTATGTAACACAAGCACATGTGTATAGAACATATACTACAAGGTCTGTATACACCAGCAAGTCAAAGTTACCTAGTATGTAACACAAGCACATGTGTATAGAACATATACTACAAGGTCTGTATACAACAGCAAGTCAAAGTTACCTAGTATGTAACACAAGCACATGTGTATAGAACATATACTACAAGGTCTGTATACAACAGCAAGTCAAAGTTACCTAGTATGTAACACAAGCACATGTGTATAGAACATTTACTACCAAGACCTTATCTGTATACTCATGAAGAACTTTTTATATCCATGCAATAGGTCTATTGCAGGTCTAGGCCATCACAACATAAACAAAGCACAAATAGTCTTGCATTAAGCCTATTAGCACTCCTGACCAAAAAAGACAATACAAGACTAGACAATTTTGTATTCTGAAATAATTAAATATTTTCAATACAGTTTTCATGAATTTCTTAGTATAACACACATTTCAAGTGAAAATGATCTGCCCATGTTTCATATAACATACATTTTCTGTTTTAAATATGTATATATTTTTAAAACAATTCCAAAGTTTGTATATATGAACTTACAAGCTTCTTCAATCAGTGGCAGAAAGGTAACAGAGGCTGTTATTTGTCGAATTACTGCTCGTATTTCTTCATTTATTTCTTTTTCTGCCTTGGCTCGAGGTTTACTGAAATGGATACATGTCAACGTGACATATGCAATCAAATTAGCCGAATATAAATGTATATAAGGGGCAGTCAATATGTGGCAATTTGTTGCAATAGGCAATACTTTAAACAGAAGAAGGCTGAATATATTCTTTTAGGTGAGGGTAATGACATACTACAAGAGAATGCTTACATGGTAATATGTTTGCAAAGTATTAAAATCAGTTTAATCACAATTTCTAATTGTATCTGTAATGTTTAAACATTGTGTAGGCTAATATATTTCAAACAAATATGCACATGTTAAGAAGCTATCCATATCGGAAATTTATTCTTTCCGTATAAATTCAAGGGAGGTAACACATGATTAACTTTAACAACTAAATGAATTGAGGTTTAATGTCACGTCAACACATCAAATTAGGTTTATAATCCCTCCGTTACATAGGGACAGCAACCTCAGAGGGAGATGAGAGGAAGGATGAAGTTTCCCATCAGGCACGCGTCCACCAGGGAGCAAAATGTGGTAGGTTTGTAGTTATAAAGCCACAACCTTATCCACTGAGTCATCTGATGGAAATGAACCTCAAACGAAGCATACCTGAATATTACGGTATGTAGAATTTTATATAACAATCAAAATATATTTTTCAAATTCAAACTACAGAAACAAAATCAAAGTGTAAGTGGCCAATCCTTACAAAGAGCACAAACTAGATCATGTAACACCTGAGATATCAAGTAGATCATGTAACACCTGAGATATCAAGTAGATCATGTAACACCTGAGATATCAAGTAGATCATGTAACACCTCAGATATCAACTAGATCATGTAACACCTGAGATATCAAGTAGATCATGTAACACCTGAGATATCAACTAGATCATGTAACACCTGAGATATCAACTAGATCATGTAACACCTGAGATATCAACTAGATCATGTAACACCTGAGATATCAACTAGATCATGTAACACCTGAGATATCAACTAGATCATGTAACACCTGAGATATCAAGTAGATCATGTAACACCTGAGATATCAACTAGATCATGTAACACCTGAGATATCAACTAGATCATGTAACACCTGAGATATCAAGTAGATCATGTAACACCTGAGATATCAACTAGATCATGTAACACCTGAGATATCAACTAGATCATGTAACACCTGAGATATCAACTAGATCATGTAACACCTGAGATATCAACTAGATCATGTAACACCTGAGATATCAACTAGATCATGTAACACCTGAGATATCAACTAGATCATGTAACACCTGAGATATCAACTAGATCATGTAACACCTGAGATATCAACTAGATCATGTAACACCTGAGATATCAACTAGATCATGTAACACCTGAGATATCAACTAGATCATGTAACACCTGAGATATCAACTAGATCATGTAACACCTGAGATATCAACTAGATCATGTAACACCTGAGATATCAACTAGATCATGTAACACCTGAGATATCAACTAGATCATGTAACACCTGAGATATCAACTAGATCATGTAACACCTGAGATATCAACTAGATCATGTAACACCTGAGATATCAACTAGATCATGTAACACCTGAGATATCAACTAGATCATGTAACACCTGAGATATCAACTAGATCATGTAACACCTGAGATATCAACTAGATCATGTAACACCTGAGATATCAACTAGATCATGTAACACCTGAGATATCAACTAGATCATGTAACACCTGAGATATCAACTAGATCATGTAACACCTGAGATATCAACTAGATCATGTAACACCTGAGATATCAACTAGATCATGTAACACCTGAGATATCAACTAGATCATGTAACACCTGAGATATCAACTAGATCATGTAACACCGGAGATATCAACTAGATCATGTAACACCGGAGATATCAACTAGATCATGTAACACCTGAGATATCAACTAGATCATGTAACACCTGAGATATCAACTAGATCATGTAACACCTGAGATATCAACTAGATCATGTAACACCTGAGATATCAACTAGATCATGTAACACCTGAGATATCAACTAGATCATGTAACACCTGAGATATCAACTAGATCATGTAACACCTGAGATATCAACTAGATCATGTAACACCTGAGATATCAACTAGATCATGTAACACCTGAGATATCAACTAGATCATGTAACACCGGAGATATCAACTAGATCATGTAACACCGGAGATATCAACTAGATCATGTAACACCTGAGATATCAACTAGATCATGTAACACCTGAGATATCAACTAGATCATGTAACACCTGAGATATCAACTAGATCATGTAACACCTGAGATATCAACTAGATCATGTAACACCTGAGATATCAACTAGATCATGTATCACCTGAGATATCAACTAGATCATGTAACACCTGAGATATCAACTAGATCATGTAACACCTGAGATATCAACTAGATCATGTAACACCTGAGATATCAACTAGATCATGTAACACCTGAGATATCAACTAGATCATGTATCACCTGAGATATCAACTAGATCATGTATCACCTGAGATATCAACTAGATCATGTAACACCTGAGATATCAACTAGATCATGTAACACCTGAGATATCAACTAGATCATGTAACACCTGAGATATCAACTAGATCATGTAACACCGGAGATATCAACTAGATCATGTAACACCTGAGATATCAACTAGATCATGTAACACCTGAGATATCAACTAGATCATGTAACACCTGAGATATCAACTAGATCATGTAACACCTGAGATATCAACTAGATCATGTAACACCTGAGATATCAACTAGATCATGTAACACCTGAGATATCAACTAGATCATGTAACACCTGAAATATCAACTAGATCATGTAACACCTGTGACCCCAAACAGATTGTACATACACAGTTTCACGATCATAGGTCAGGTCATGTGAAGCTCGAGATATTGTGCCTAGTTAAGTGCAGTGACCTTTGATCTCAGTGTGATTAGGTGTCAGCCTAGTACAGATCATGCAGCATAATTACCACAAACTGAATGGTGTTTTACAACCCTTTAACACCTTAGGTCAAACAAAATAATGTATGTGGTTCAGGTAACACTGGTAAATAGGGTAGGTAGGTATTTTTTTCTTTCTTTTTTTCTCAATAATTAATTCAATTCTGATAATGAATTTAATATGTTAAATTACTATACCTTGAATTCGATATTGCATTATCAACAATTTTTTTTTTTTAATTTTGCATAAAAAGTTTTAGGGTCGGCCCCATAAAATAGGGTCGGTCGGGTTACCTGAACCACACATATTTTTTTATGTGGCCTTAGACGGGGGATGGTGATGAGCAAAAAATGACAATAATGCAGATGATGACTACTGGAAATGAACATCATGTTCTTGATCCCGAAACCATGGTATTCAGTTTCCGTGTCATATTGGAGAAGTTCTACCTCCTGTTGTGACAACTCGCACTTCCTGTGAGCTTGACTTGTGAGAGTGTTCATTCGTACGTATGGCAGAAGGTATATGGTACTGGTTCAATCCAGGAAAAAGTGGGTGGTCTGCCTCCACCATGAAACAACTGACCGTCATATATAGCCTAACATGCTTAAACGACGTAAAACACCATACAACCAACCAACCTGTTGTCACAACAGTTGGCTATTTCTTTGGCCCATTGCCAACTGGGGCCCATAATGAGGGAATACCCGATTTATACCTGTCTACCTCGAGGACTGTCTTATCACACTCTACATCAAACTGCCAGCGTTCCAACACCTCATTTGTGCTCAAACTCTTAATAACCACCACCAACTTGTTTACTGTCATCTTCAGCAACCACTCTGAAACATATTATAACAAATTACAGCTAGTATAGAAGATCTGTCAAAGAGCAGGCAGTGACCAATTTCAGGTATGAATGTGTAGATTGAAGTTAGTGTGTAATAGTGTCTAAGAAATTGTGCTAAACACATCTGTAGTCACTTTCGAGAAGGATTAGTAAAAACTCACAATTGACAAGCCCGACCCGGCTAGTTGTTTTTATTATTTAAATGATCTTATATGATCCTGATGTCGAAAATTGTCAAATTATTTCAATTTCTCGCTGTTAAAACTCTTCAATATCGTGTAATGTCGGGTACGATATAGACCAAGACAAGCACCTGCGAATGTGTAGGTGTGTCCGATTACTGAACACTGATTGGCCATTTTTTCTTTGATGGCGCAAAAATGCTGAAAAATAACCCGCGTTTTATACAGGTCTCCACATAGTTTTTATAGAGATGCTAGCATTTCTATCTCTATATTAATTTCTAACCATATTATTGACATGGTGAGTGTTACCTTCACATTGTAAACAAAAATGTGGCGATATTTAAATACGGAACTGTTTCCATCGAAACAAACGAAAAACAGCATAGGAAAAGCGTCATCAGCAAAAAACAGCATGATTCAAATGATATTTTTTAGCCATCGTGTAACTTTCACAGTGCCTATAGAGCCTTTTCCCCAGTTTTTGGGAAGTGCCTTTAATTGGGGAAAAAATTCCATAATTGGGGAATGTAATTTCCAAGGTCTGCGTGACTTTAAAAGAAATTTGGGTGGGGAAAGGGCCTTATACAGGCTGCTGCAAAGAAGGGTATAATGGCTGTGGCCTATGCATGGATTGACTAAGATCTAGTCACAAAACTGTTGTCTTGCAATATTTACAAGCAGTACAGTCATATAGGAAATGCAACCTCAGCTATAGATGAGATGGTTAAACATGCCTTCGTCAGGGAGTGAACCCACACTGGTCCGATGTCTGTCTATAGCTCCAAAGCCAAGGCCTTATCCATGGAGCTACCATAGCATCATATTTTGGTATCTTTTTATTTTGCCGCAAAAGAGTAAAAGAAGGACTAGTTGGTTTTAAGAAGGGCTAGTAAAAATAAGAAGGCACTAGCCCCATAGGCTAGTACCGGTAGTCATAAAATGTTAGTGTCTAACCCTGCAGATTAGATAACCTTTGAACTCGAAGTCTGACCTTTACCTGTGTTACAAAGTGTACACAAACATACATTGCCTATAGGTATATACCTGTTTGAACCGTAAGTCTGAATGAATGGTGTTTTACGGCACGTCGACACATAAATAGGTCATATTGTGCGCAACCATAAGTCTGACCTTTGCCTTTGATGACCTACAATAGCACTACAGTTTACCTTTAATTTGTGATATGACCTGCCCCAGATACTTCTTAATGGCTTCATCAGTGGACGTGAGGAGGGTGAGTCCATATTTCTGAACCCTCGTGAATGTCTCTGGTGGGTAAATACCACGCTGGTACAAGATGCTGTTTATACCATAATCTGAAAGAGGAATCATTGTCATACGTTCAATAATATTAAAGCAGCATCCGAGTGTCTGAATACAGGTAAAATACCTGAACCTTGCCCCTAGCTAATATCTGATTACATGAGGATTACTAGGCAGTGGTGTGGGGTTTTTTGCTATTTTTTTTTTAATACCGTTATTGGGTCATATCCCAATACCAAAACATTTTTCAACCCCAATTGTGAGACAAAAATTCCCAATTGAAAGAAAAAAAATTCTGCTGAAAAGTAGCAAAAGTCTGACAAGTATCAGGGTCTTCCATAGGGCATTTAACAGTACGTTTCCCTATCCCTTAATTCTAAAATCTAATTTCCCCATACTCCTCCATTGCCATTGGCCCCCTATCCTTTGATCTCTTTGCCCTATCCTTAAAAATCCAAAAAAAAAAGCAAAATGTATTATACCGTCTATAAATAGCTCCTTCAAATTGCATTTAAACAAATCATGATCCTTAAAATTACTGGTCACGCAAAGGGTATCCCTCCCACACCCACTCCATGATATTTAATTTTCCCTACCCTTTAAATTATTTCTGTGGAAGACCCAGAGTACCGAGAACCTAATGCTTTTAAATGACGATGTTGACCTTGATGTACTGTAAACAGAATTAAAGATTCAATTGTGAAATGAATATTTTACGGTACTTTTTTCTCAGTTTTATGGAAAATCGCGCAAAGATTCACAGTATGAGTTATGTTCCCAAAATATGGCGCCCAAAATATAGTCTAAGAAAAAACACAACTAGGAAAACTTTTGAGTTTGTCTTTTAAATAAAAGTAATAGATCAATTGATGGTTAACACAACAGAATGGGTGTATTAGCACTGCAATTAAGCAACTAAATGACATTATCCAAGTGCTTTATAAGAACCCTCAGGTTACACCAATAAGGCAGGGCCCTCGATTCACGCTTTTCGGGGCTGAAATTCAGCCCCTTCCCCCTGCCGTGGAGTATACTTTTCCTCATTCTTCCCCACCACACCCTCCACCCACATCCGTCAATTAAAAGCACTGAAATACGGGAAAAAGTATTTTGCTGCCCCACAACTGCCCGGATGTAATATGGTGTCGACTTAAACATGCCCCGCCTAGCGGAGGTCTTTTTAAAAATAATTTCTGTTATGTTAATTTATTCGAATGGAGAAATGATACTTCTTTTCAATGAAACATTCCTCAAACATTCCTTTCCATTGGTTGCTGAGATATTTAAGTTCAAAGTTCACCTATAATCAGCCGTCAATCAACCAATAAATTTGTTGTTTTTTCCCGCAATTTTTGTTTCATTGTTTTTTCCTGGATTCCAGGGCCTGATGTTTATGAATCATTTCTATAAACAGATGCACCTTTGTGCACTTTCATTTGTATAAACACATGTTTACATTAAAATGCATACACATATGTAAAGCGTCGTACATGTATGTAGCATCTCACTAAACTTTCATTAGCAGCAATTTGACAGATAACATATTGATAGCTGGGTTTTAAAGTGTGATAACTTTTTTATTTATTGTTCGATTTTGATGATTTAAACTGCATTGTTTTTGTAAAAAGATAATCTTCCCATTGGGGTGTATTTCTTTGGGAAAAATCTAACTTTTGTAAAAAGTGTCTTGGCTAATATTATTTTTTAAACAATTACGGTGTGCGGTCTGAAATTGTCCACAAGTTTTCTGGTCAAACGAAATGCGACGTCACGGGGTGAATCTATAAACGTCCACATGTAAAAAAAAAGGCACCCAATATGTCAAATCAATGAGAAAAAGAATGGCAATAATCACATATTTTAACCCACTAGACGGCATCCTTGTCTGAAAAATGAGACCCCAGGCTATCCTATTTTTCAACAAACCCTGTAATTTGAACTGTTGTTTACTGAGCGTGTTGCTGAGGCTATCGTGTAGATTTGTTAATTCGAATCTGAGCTATGTGTTAGGTTTGATGTGGCGTTTATATTGTTCGAGCTTTGATTACTAATTGATTAACTAATTTGCCAAACACTGGTTTTGGCAAATTTTGCTGGTCGAGACGAGTCGTTTGAGCTCAGATCATGCTTATGTGCATCGTTATGTAGTTTAATGAAAATCAAAAATGTAACACGTGTACAAGATTATTAAATTCCCACCAAAAAACTCCGCAACAGTTTCGGTCGAACCCTTCAAAGTAATTGCATTCTGTGTAGCTGTTGCCGCCATGTTTTCCAATTTCCAACTTCCCGCAAAAATGTCTTGTTAGACGGTGTTGCATGAGAATCACACGAAGGGGTATAAAACCCACTCCCGAACCCGAAACCCTTCTGAAATGATAAAACTGTATAATTACTAAAATAACTGTTATTTGTTGATTATTTTAGTTTTTATACATTGATATTGTATCAATGTATTGTTAGAAAATATTTGGTTGCTTAAATACATGCACTGGCGAAATAATTCACATTTTATCATTCTCAAAGGGTATAAAACCCACTCCCATACCGCACCGAACCCCTAACATCGGTGTATTTATGTAATATGAACTTCTTCTTCTGCTTCTTCTTCTAGTTGAGTGTAAAATCTCAGAATGAGTATTTTCACATTTGGGTAAAATCCAGTCATCAACTTAACGTATATACATTGCTCCTGTACAGTTGTGTGGGTTAAACGGTTAAAAACATCGCTGTAGGTTTCTTCTTTCAATCAAGGAACCGGGTTCATCATTGAACGTAATTGGTTCCGTGGGACTTCGCATGGAGGACAAGCTCAGCTATGTCGTCCCATATACATATATGTTGCACCTGCTCCAACGCCTTTATGTCTCCTTGGCGATGTTGGTCCCAGGCCGTTGACGCATACTCCATAGCAAGGCGTACGATGGTGGTGTAGGTGGCAGCCTTCACATGTTTGGTGCATTCTCTGAAGTTTCTCCGTAGGAAGCCCAACGTTCGGTTGCCCTTGCCCACCACGTTGGAAATATGTTTGCTCCAACTCAATTCGATTGTCAAGGTGACCCCTAGATACTTGTTAGCATCAACAGTTTCAAGGGTAAGGTTGTGTAGCACATACGAGGACTGGATTTGTCGCTTTCGGGTACTAGACGAGATACGGATCACTGAGAGGCGTTGCAGCTCATCTGCCATGTCTTCTCCCATTCTTCCAATGCGGTTAGATCTTGTCGCAGCAGGAAGCTGTCTTGAACGCAGTCGATGACTCTGAAGAGCAAGCTGTCGTCTGCAAATAAGCGGGCGACCAAAAACAGTCCCCTTGGGGAACTCCAGAGAGCAGGACGTGCTCTCTGGAGTTTCCCAGGGGACTGTTCTTGGACGTGCTCTATGGAATTCCCCAGGGGACTGTTCTTGGTCGCCCGCCTGTGATAAGTGGGCACCTTTTGTTTCTCACCCCGTAGTAGCTGAGTTTGTACAAAAGTCTTGCATGCGGTACTTTGTCAAACGCCTTTTCGATGTCAGAATAACATCTACTTAATTGTTGACCCTTTGCTAGCCTGAAAAGAATTTCTTGAATGGTGACACTTAGTTGAGTTTCACAGGAGCGGCGCTTTCTGAACCCATGTTGGTTGTCTCTCAGTATATTCTGTAGGTCGCAGTGGGCCATGATGTTGCTGTGAATGATATGTTCCAACAACTTGCATGTGATGGACGTCAGGGATACCACAGATACCGGTTTAAAAAAAAAAAAAAAGTCTTATATTCTATTACACACAGATACCGGTTTAAAAAAAAAAAAAGTCTTATATTCTATTACACACAGATACCGGTTTAAAAAAAAAAAAAAGTCTTATATTCTATTACATACATGTAATAGAATATAAGACTTTTTTTTTTTTTTTTTTAAACCGGTATCATGTAATAGAATATAAGACTTTTTTTCTTTTTTTTTTAAACCGGTATCTGTGAGGGATACTGGGCCGTAGTACTCCGCTTGATGAGTATCTCCCTTTTTGAATACTGGGACTATCCAGGTATCCCTCCAGTCTTGGGGAATTTCACATGTGTCGAGTGAGACTTGGTAGAGCTGGGTCAGTATAGGAGCAAGTTCGGTTGCAGCTGCCTTTAGAATAAATGATGGGATCGAGTCTGGTCCTGTGGCTTTGTGGGGCTTTAGTCCTTTCAGAAGCTTGTGGACACCTTTCCATGTGACTAAATATCTGGAATGATCTTGTGTGGGCTCTGTCCTTTATAAGGAGTGCTGCTGGCACCTTCTTTTGTGAAGACAAGCTCAAATTGCTCATTCAATATGTTGACTTTGCTTTGGCTGTCGCTTTTCATGAAACCGTCCTTGTTCTTGAGCGTTGATACTCCCGTAGATTCGTGGCCCTTGCTTTTAATAAATGAACAATTTAAACGTTTAGGCTTGTCTTTGTGGCTACTGCTCACTTCTTCCACGTATCTTCTATAGGCCCTTCTGGTTTCCCACTGCGCTAATTTCTGTAGTCGTTTGTATCTATCTTTGTCGCATTTCATGCCTGATCGTCTGGCTTTCTTTTGGGCCTTTTGTTTTCTTTTGATCGCCCTTCTGATGCTGGTGTTCATCCACGGGTTGGTGTAGCGGGGCAGCGTGAGTTTGGTAGGCACTCTCTTCTCCATGGTCTGATGGACAGCTGTCTTCAAGTCCTCCCACATGGAGTGGATGTTGCCGTATGTTGTGGTGACAAAAGTCTCTCCAAACGTGTTAAGGTCATTACGAATGCCTTGGATGTCTGCGTTCTTCCACAGGCAGATCTTCCTTCTCTCAGGATTTGGACGATAGGGGATAAGGGTGGTATCAAATAAGACGATGTCATTGTCACTATTAACGATGGAGGGGAGGGGTTTACATCTCTGCTTGAAGCTTGGGTGAGACGTCAATATAAGATACAGTGTCTTATCTTTTCTGGTTGGGAAGTCGACCAGTTGCTCTAGTCCATTGTCTGCTACTATATCATGGAAGGTTAGGCTAGTTCTGGATGGATGTTAGTGTCCATTGACACTGAGGTCTTTCCAGTCTATGTCTGGAAGATTAAAGTCTCCGCCAATGAGAAAGATTTTCCTCTTGTGGTTTGATTTTAGGGACGTTATTTCCACTTTGGATCTTGTTAGGTAATGGTCGTCAGTCTTGTTGGGCGGTCTGTTGTAAGACGCTATGGTCATCGATGTCTTCTCATCTACTCTGATATTCCCAATAACTAATTCTGTGTCGGGGCTCTTGTAAATATTGGACAGAAGAAGATGCTTTTTTGGCAGCAATGAGTACACCACCGTGTGGGTCTCCTGGACGGCAAGGTCTCGGTGCCAAGAATGACGCCTGGGTCTGTATCGTTGATAAGTACCTCTAGAAGCTTTCCCTTTTTCCTTCTTATTCTGGTTTCTTCACTGCTGGCTTTGGGGAAGATGACGTAACAGGTGTGTCACTGTGTGAATGAAGATCAGAAAATGGTTCCGTCCTAGTGCTTGATCTAGAAGTTGAAGGTAACGATATGTCCGACACCTGTCTAGCATGGATGGGTGGGTAGACAGGTTTATGGATCTGGTAGATATATATCGATGTCGTCGGCATCTGGGACAGTGTATAACCGGATGGAGTTGTTTGGTTTGAGGCAGGATGGGCATGACCAGTTTTCTTCACTTCTGCATAGGTTGCTGAACTCTGTGGTTGACATTGCAAGGCATGCTTTGTGGATACACAGGTTTACAGTAGTTGTTTGTTTGCCAGCCCCAGTCTGAATGATTCCAGGGAGCGTATGCAGACCAGGTCAGCAGGAAGCATGTTCTAAAGTATAGTCATCAAATATAATGGAACATTATTTTATATAATGCGGAATTAAGTGTTACCACATTCTTAAACTGGTGCATCCTATTGCCAACGTCCTAACCACCCATATAAGGACCCCATTTGAAATAAGCAATCGAGCTTTGTGGGCTATTTTTGGGTTAAAAGATCCATTTGAATGTAAATCATTTATTTATTAATCTTATTTCTGTTCTTTATACAATGGAGTAAATGAATATTGTACTATTTTCGAAATCAGTTTTAAAACTAAATTGAAACTGGAAAGTGCATGACCATATATTTTGTAGTATAGCAACAATAAAGCTGTTATTGATGTGATAACTGAAAAAAAATCTGTGATAATTGATAATAGTCAGATAGTCAGATTCTTACTTACGTTTTTCTGCAATTTATTTTCTCATCTTACCAATTGTTTGTTATAACTTGTATATGGATCTTTTACCTGAATAAAATTAAATTGAATTGAAAAGTCGGATAGTGCTTGGAAAAATGAAGCCTGGTAGCTCTGGCTGAGGGTTTGTGGCTGCAGAAAGCGGCTATTGTGGACTCTGGTTGTGGTTCCAGCTGAAATGAGGTATGGAGTTGAAGGTATGTCGAATGTCGAATGTACTATTCTGTAAGGCAATATGACCTTTGCTTTGGCTTTACGTTCCTGCAGGGTCTCCCACTGGAGGTTCTGCATGAGAGATGTGAATCTCTGGTACCTGTCGTATGAGTTAGTGACGAACCGTGCTGAAAGCCTCTGTATTCCCTCTAGCTTGCATACATTGGTTTGTGTCGGAGGATCCCATATTGCTGAGGCATACTCAAGAGTGGGCCTGACATATGTGTTGCAGCATTGGGTTTTTGCTGCAAATAGTCGTGTGAATGTCTTTGCGGAGACGCATTTAGTCATGTCATTTATGTAGACCAGGAACAAGAGAGGCCCTAAGACTAATCACTGTGGGACGCCCGAAGTGACGTTTGCTCTCTGGGAGTGTTTGCCTTCTATTTTCTGTCAGAGAGGAAGTCGCTGATCCACATAAGTAGGGGGCCTTGAACTCCATAGTGTCTCAATTTCTGTAGTAGGCGGACATGAGATTCGTTATCGAAGGCCTTGGAAAAGTCGAGTAAGACTGCATCGATTTGTTGTTTCTGGTCCAACCCCTTTGCCAAGTCATTTATGGCGATGACAAATTGATACTCGCAGGGGTGATGTTTCCGAAAGCCATGCTGGAGGTCAGTTAGGATTTTGAAGAGAGTCAAGTGTTTCATGATGTGTGAGTGAATGATATGTTCTATGGTTTTACAGCATATAGAGGTCAGTGATATTGGACGGTAGTTGGATGCATTTGTTCTATCGCCATTTTTGAAGACAGGAGAGACGAGGGTACGTCTAAGGGGTGATTTGAAGGAGCAAGATGGAGACTCCAACATCCATACTATGGACGGTAACATTCGCTGCACACAAAATGGGAAGCGTTATGTTGTCTCCAGCCCAGAAGATCTCTTTCACCTTGACATTGAACCAGATCTTGATGAGAAACTGAACTTGGAAAAAATCGCCTAGGATCCTCAGGGAGGTGGCTCTAGTCATGAACCTTTGATCACAAAGTTTGGTCCATGTAAATGGTGTTGGCAATCGTGCCTATAATCATACATATGTTCAAACGTTAAATACATATAGTTAACATGTTGTGTTAAGATTTGCTTGTGTTGGTGTTTGTGGTTTATTGAACAAGTTAAATTTTCCCGATTTCATTGACTTTGTTAATAAGCATGATATTATTGGTCTGTCTGAGACAAAATTATATAGTTTTGATTCTGTTGTTATTCCAGGGTATACTTTTATTTTTGGTAAAAACAGAACTCTCTTTAAACGTAAATTGGGAGGTATAGGTCTTCTCGTTAAAACTGAAATTGTCAGGTACGTTAATGTTTTGAATAATGAAAATGAAAATTGCTTATGGTTAACTATAGATAAAAAAAACTTTGTCAATTAAATATTGTTTTTGGAATAGTCTATAGTCCTCCACGGGGCTCGCCTTACAGTTCTATTGATATATTTGATAATATTGAAAATGATATACTAAATTTTACTTCAAAACACCAAAAAGTTTGTCTCATAGGAGCTGTTAATGAGGGGACTGGAACATTATCTGACTTTTTAGTATTTAATGGAACTATTGCCGAGGAAAAGTTTGATTTTGAAACTGTCTATTCACTTAATAAATACTATTTAGATTTATTAGGATATCCATTAGAACATTTTTTCAGGAGATAAACATAATTGTAATAAGTACGGTTATAGATTGAATGAATTGTGTAGAACTTTTGATGTTTAATGGTAGATGTGGTAATGTTAGATGTATTAGTAAATTTACTACAACTAGAAATACTGTTATTGATTATATTTTAATGTCGACTGATATTTGTCCAAATGATGTGCTTAACTTTGATCCATTATTATCTGACATACACAGTGTTATACATTTTTCTTTGTCGTCTAATATTGTTGTAAAAAACGATGAGACAATAATACTATAGTTAATAATACATCAACGGACAACCCGGTCTGGAATTTAGCTAATAAGGTCGCTTTTTTGTTAATGCCTTTGATAATATTGCAATACATTCTATAACGGTTTCTAAATGGTTTAGATTACCTGTCTAAAACTATTACTGATTGTCTTAGTGATGATACTGTTGAAGTGTATTTGAAGCTTTTTCTTTTGTTATATGCTGATGACACTGTAATTATGGCTGAATCTCAATCTGATCTACAGTCAGCTTTAGACGCCATGAGATTTTTATTGTGATACTTGGAAATTAGAAGTTAATGCAGCTAAGACTAAAGTTGTTATTTTCTCTAAGGACAAACGTAAAAATATCCCGTCGTTATGTCACTGATGGAATTAATTATGTTCTTAATTGTTAATTGTATATTCAGTCAGTGCATTACACTGATGACCTCATGGATTTGATACTTGTAAATAACCTACTTTAGCATCCGTAACCCTACTTTAGCATCCGTAACAAGACCAATACAGGAAATAGCTGTGAAAGTTTAGTTGTTAAATCATGAACATGCTGTTTGATGGAAAATCCCACTACTCGATTTCTGTAACGTAAATGGTCCTGCATTAAATTTGATCGGTTAAATACCCGATTTCGCCATGAGCTGGTGAACTTGAAGTTACAAAGAAAGAAACGCCTACAAAGAAGAAGGCGATTTAAAGCTTTAAGAGCACATTACAATATATCCTATACTGCATATACGTAACAGCACCAGTCTCTACCCAGAGTTGTCGTTCCTTGCATACACCTCTGTCAACGTCTCATCAAATACCAAGAATCTTGGCAAACGATGAAAAACGATGCAGATGCAAAATGTCTTGATTGCACTAATATTTTTCTGACTTAATTTTATATGAAATGCTTAAATTACAAAAGAAAACATTTTTTCGGCTTGAATGTTTTAAACATAAAGTAAATGATGCTCAGAATTATATTGCGGTAGAATAAGGGTTTGTAATTTGGCATGTCACTCCGCCGTCAAAACATTCAAAATACGCACCACCAACACGTACAGTACAGCAGTTTGCTTACCAGCACTTTCCAGTATCATATAGCTCTTAACAACCTACCTTAAATTAAATTACTAACTTGAATTATATATCAAAACGTAGAAAATAAGTCGTGTTTCTTTAGTAGCACAAAGGGTATGTAGCGACACAGCCAAACCATCTTTATTATTGGGAGTTTTGAAATACTTGAATAAGGGTGAAAGAATTATCAAGATCGGATGATAAACAAAGAAGATATGATCATTTGAAGTTCCTGTTGGAACGGATATGGAAGCAGCCATTTTGAGAGCTATGACATCACGGTTCTAAATGACAAATATATGGAATATTTATAAATATGAAAATTTACTGATTTATAGGGAATAAAAATGACATCAACTGTATGAAAAATATGTAATACTTAATGGCAATAAAGTTTTATATCACCAGTAAAAAAAATCATTCATTTGCAGTGATTTTTTCGTTTTAAATGATATTTAGCAATATTCCATATATGGTAATATGGAACTATGATGTCATAGTTCTAAAAATGGCGGCTCCCATAATCGTTTTAGAACAACCTTTAAATGGTCATATCTTTTTTGTCTATCATCCGATTTTGATAATTCTTTCACATTTTTCTAAGTTTTTCAGAACTCTCAATAATAGAGTTGTTTGGCTGTGGCGCTACATTCCCTTTAGGAAAACAATGTTATGAACTGAACGTTCGTAAACGTGAAAATGTGAAAAGTGCGAATACAGCATGCAAACAAATGCAAAGCGAATGCTTTGATTTGACTTTATAAATTGCATAAAAGCTTGAATACAAAATGCAGACGTCCTCACCGTCCAGTACCAGAACAGACGATTATGGATTTAGTAAAATGAGAGTGACTTTAAAATAGCTATCCCGCCAACAACATCCAAATGTTACAACATATGTACACCGTTTCTAAACATACTGACAATATATCCAACTATAGACACAGTATAAATGGCTTTAATCAGCCAAACCAAACCCAACACTGGCGGTCGAATTAAAAGTTACTAACTTATAATTTTCTTTTACGGATATTTAATCACGGGTATTTTAAGAAATCGTGTATAAAACTATACCTTTAATCGGCACATATCCATTATTATATGACCTGAACATTGGCTGGTTAAAACGAGCTTATTTTATTAACTAATAAATAAAGAAATACAGAAGTGAAGAAACAGGTAACAAGTAATTAAAGTAAGTTGATATATTTATGCGCAATTAACAGTTTATATAATCAAGCGACAACAAGAGAGAGCGAGTTTAAAAGCATGTGTAAGGAAGAGACAATGTCAAGTGTGCGCGTTTATTGGGATGAAAATAGGGTAAGAGTGAGGTTTGATGCACCCTAGACCCTAGTTTAAACCCAGCGGCCCTTTTTCGCCACTGATCGTTCCAAGGCGTAACCCTATTGCCAACCATTTTGTGTTTCTGTTTGTGATTTTATTCATCTTTGTAATTATTGTTTGTTTCTGTGCGAGTTTTTGGTTGATTGTGGAAGAATCTATCCTTGAATGATACATTTCCTCTTCGAATTTTATATCTACTTGCGGTATATATCTATAAGCGGCAGGCAGAACAACAGAATCCAGAACCACAGATTATTAATAAATTGTTATGTGAAACAATATTGACTGATTTTAATAACTAGTGCATATTATGGCATTATGTGTCCTCTAATTTCGGTGGGTTTGACAAATCTATAATACGTAATGCAAAATGCTACTTTTTTTTTCTTTTTTCATAGATACAAAATACTACTAAATGGTAAAAGTAGGTATTAAAGGGGCACACGGCAATCTTGAAGTGTTTGAAATGGGTGTCTCGATTTATATATCCCGTATCGTTTTTAATTTTACCCTGGTTACATTTAAAATCAAAATTTAGGTATTCATTATTTCGTCTTATTATACTATAAGTTTAATACATTTTTGGTGCAATAATATCAAAAATTAGGGTCTACTATTCTTGTAATTAATATTAATGATTGAACAAATGCAAGTTATGCTGAAAAACTAGCAGGACGCCGTGAGTTTTTAAAACATTAAGATTGCCGTGTGTCCCTTTAAAGTCGAACAGATTGAAGATTGTATGAAGGTGATAACGAACATGATCTTGCGAAATTTGTTTAAATGGTTATTATTATCAACAAAGGCAGCTAAGGCGTTGTGTTTTTCAGAACACTTTTATAAACGATAATTGAACCAAGTCAACAGGCGGCTTATGCGCATTTCCAATGAAACTGCAGCAATTTATAATGTTTTTTATAAATATTTCTGTTGACCCTTATCACTTTCCAGATCGCCTCCAGTTCCTTTAAAGACAGTCATTCAAACAAATAAATGTTATCATACTACGAATTTGTAAGACTTTTGATATATGTGAAATACTGATTTGCTGAGAAAACTTATAATCGATTGAGCTGACTTAAGTTTGACGATAGACTACTACAAAGGTACACATAACTGTTATGTTTGTTGTGACTGTCACACATAACAGTTATGTGTGTTACGACTGTGTTATGACTGTCTAAAATGTGTGGCTCGCTATATCGTCATATGTATCGTTAAGCCACAGTATAGAGAAGCATTATTTACATAATTTACTACTATATCTTCTTGTTTGACAGGTATTGATTTCAACTAAGCCTCATATATGTATTGAAGTTCAACACTTGATCGGTGCAATCCATGAATCAGGTTAGAGGATTTCCTGTTATACCATATACATGAATTTGTTCAGATACAATCTAGAATCCGTTATAAGTGGGAGAACTTACTATTAAATAAATCCGGCTGATGTATGTCTAGATAGTGTATTCTAACTTTTTAAAACTTGGATACGAATATCTATCTGTTTGCTAGCAAAACTGGAGTATCTTAATTCTACTATGTGCAACATTGGCTTTACACGCGCATGTTTGGTCACTGCCTTGTGTTTATGTGCGACAGCTAGATCGCCAGTGGAATTAACGACGAAAACGTTTGACAGCTCCAATAACGTCGACTTCGAAACCGATGTTGCACAGAATCATATTCCTCGTCACCAGTTCTTAAATCCGGTATTGCAAAATCAAAGCCAGTTGGTGGACTGGCTCGAACAAAACGAGAAAACGAACGTCCACTATGCTAATCATGCTCGGAAAAAGCGATCATGTACTGGTCAGTTGTGCAGACGGTCATTGTGTCGCTGGAGACAAGAATGGGATACACAAAATACTCGGACACCGATGAATATCATGTTTGCTGTATGCAACAGCCGACATTGTACTTTCGATTTTCAAGGTGTGAATTACCGAACAGAAAGGCGGCTGAAAATTCAAACGGAGTGCGACATCGTGAAAACAGGTACGCTCAGTAATTTCTTCGTTTCCCGAATTCACTAGGTTTTATTTTTACTGTTTATTTCGTGAAATTTGTAACAACACATCTTAGCTTTTTACAATATCCAGCACCAAAGTGCGTTTTCGTTATGTTCTATAGAAATCCGAAATAATAAATTTTACTGACGTGTTTTGATCAATAGACGCATGCTTTATTCGTGTTCGTGTCGTTATATATCCTCCACCTTTTTTTCTTAGCGCCACCATGGTCGAGGGGTTAATAACGTTGCGTTGTAAACATTTCGCCTCTCACCGCTACGGGTTCGAAACCCTCTGGGAGCTCATCTTGCAAGTCAGAAAGTTTCTATTCTTACGGTCCGGATGGCGAGAGGTATTCAGTACTGGTTCTACGCAGGAATAAGTGGGTGGTCTGCCTCCACCACAAAAAAAACGACCATGATACATAGCCTAAAATGTGTTGAAAATGACACCAAACCAACCCAAACTGGCGTGGTTTGATCAATAGACACAAGCTTTATTCTTGTTATCATATCCTCCTCTTCTTGGAGAATCGACATTAGACAAAAATCGACTGTGAAAATGAGTGTGATTAACATTCTGGCCTTCCCTTTACTACATACACTTCTCTCTGCCCTTCTAGGCTATACTATCGTAATGGCAGCCTGTGAACAGAATGTCATGCGCAAATTACATAACTTGCAAACTATTTTTGGCAAAGTTTGTCATTCTCATCAGGGAGTACGTTATAACGTACTCCCTGTTCTCATACATTGGTAAACTTTGTGTAAATTGATATGTATTTACCACTTAACAGAATGGAACAAAAATAAAACACGTTCTACAACTCATTTTACAAAGTTATGGCAGGCCATTATCCCCTTAAAGGGGTTGATGCACTATTTTCAAACATGTTTGTGTTAAGGGCTCTGAAAAACTTGAAAAAAGCTGAAAGAATTATCAAAATGCCATGAAAAATAAAGGAGATATGACCTATTGAGCAAATAAACATTTTGAAACGATGGCGTCATCGCGCCTTTTTACCATACATGGCATATTGACGAAATGTCTTTAAAAGCAAAAAAAAATCACTGTAAACGAAAAATAAGCGTACAGTTTATACATTTTACATCTCTATATTTATATTTTATCAATTTGCAGTGATTTTCTTTGCTTTAAAAATGTATTTTGTCGTGTTTGAAAATAGTACATCAACCCCTTTAACAGCCACATTGTGTATGTATATTTCCAAAATGGACATATGGACTGAAACTGCATACATATGCATATGCATTGCCCTCAAGGTATACATTCGTAAATAAATTATTTACTAGTATGTTATATTGTATTATTTCAGATATTCTTATCATTAAAAATGGAACGAAGGAATGGTTGACGGGCTGGCCGATTGCCTGCATTTGTGTCGAGAAGCGTCACGACATGATAGTGGGAACGCTTGGTACGGCAAACATCCAGAGTGTGGCGGCGGCTTCGAAGAGTTTTGGTAACACGCAAACTTTAAACACAGGTGATTTTGCCTTCTATAATCATTCTGTCTACCTCTTCAAGGTATACCTCATTCGGTCTTCCTCAAACACATTTATTCTATATTATGACTGCATTCGATTGCAAAAAGACTCCAGCTATATTCATTCTATTATAGATATACACCCATTCGTCTGTATTATAGTTCGTCTAAAATGTGTCTTTATGAAATAAGATTTACTTTATATACTAAATTTGTGCAAAAACAAGTCAATGATATAGTTCGAACTATTGGAATCATATTTAAAACTAGAAACTAACTCGTAATCGTAATAATTTACCACAGACGTAATAATAATAATAACAAGAAGAAGAAGAAGAAAAAGAAGAAGAAGAAGAAGAAGAAGAAGAAGAAGAAGAACTATAATAATAATAATAATAATAATAATAATAATAATAATAATAGATAAATGTAGATCACGCAACGTGTGTTACATATAATCATGGTGATACCCGCGCGATGCAAAACGTTAATTCGAGGTTTAAAAGTGTTTGTTCACGCTATTTTGCTACTGATTGTTTATTTTACAGATACTGAACCGGATGCATCGATCAATTCTGTAGACAGACAACAGGCTTTCCTTCGAGAGTTGAACCTGACTACTACTAAACAGAAAAAGCGAAGACGTAAACAAAAAAACAAAGTTCACTCTGAGACTTGGGAGGAACTTATGACTCGGCGAATACACGGCAACTAGTTGTTTTTAAAGAACTATTCCACCAACAGCAGCCACATTTTACAACATATGTACACCGTTTCTAAACATACTGACGTCGAGGTATATATATATATATATATAACTGCATATTTTGAAAATCCGAACTTTATAGACACAACCCAGTTACCAACTCATAATTCATTTTACGCATATTCAATCACGGGTATTTTAAGAACTCGTCAACCTATACGTTTAATCGGCACATACACATTATGATATGATCTGAAAATCTGGACAGAGCTTTGATAAACGGTTTTGTAGTGTAATTGTTTCGTTATTTGGCGGGTTAGTTTTTTAATGACAAATGGTCATCAGCTGTAATACGTCGTATCATATAATTTGCGTATTGGTGTGTAATAAAGCAATGACATAACTATCATAATACACTAGTGGAATACATATGCAAATAAAGCTCCTTCTGTTCAGTGTCGATTTCCGCAATCGGCAATTATCGAGTTACGGAAATCGTCGAGGCAGTTGCGATTGGCAGTTTCGACTGCTCGGCATGGTAAGGAAAAGATCGAAGCAACTACATTATTCGACATTTTTGGAGTTATGTGATAAATAGCACCCCGTGCATATTTAATATTGGATACAATTGATGTGAGCCTCGTAAACCCGTTATATAGTTGTATCCAGCATTTCGTTTAATCAATTCAATATTAAACAGACACGCATGTAATAAACGAAATATTGGTATTCCAAATGTTATACTTACAACAAAAACAACAACAACAGCAGCAACAGCAGCAACAGCAGCAACAACAACAGCACCATTTGCAACAAGAAGCAGCGCAACAACGCAGTAGTAATAATACCTTGTAAATACTTGATGTTAATTTGTGTTCACCATCATGCCGCATTGTCTGTTATCTTTTATAACTTGGGGCGTCCGTGGCCGAGTGGCTAGAAACTCCGACTTGAAATCACTTACCCCTCACCGCTTGAGGTTCGATCCCTCATTGGCCTAGGCATCTTTATGTGAGGAAGCTATCAGCTGGCTTGCGGAACGTCGGTGGTTCTACCCAGGTGCCCGCCCGTGCACTAAAATTGCCCGGAGGGGCGCCTGGGCTGTTGGTGCTACTATATAATCCAATTCAATCCAATTCGTCTTTTACAACTGATGTATGCTCAACCTTGTTCGTAGAATGTCCAGCTGGTTTTCATAAAACTTTCATTCATAATATAAAGTGGAGATGCGCATATTTTCGCGGCTTTCCGAAGAATGATTACGATTTTTTACACTTATTGCTAGTGTTGGGAATCGGTTGAAAATTCATAATCGATTATCAGAATATTTAACCGACCGATGATCGATCATTAATCGATTAAACAAGGCTACTATAAAAGACAAGTGTAAGCCTTTTTCAGACTATAATGAAGAAAAGAACCACATTTCAAGTATGTTCTGGTAATAAAGGAACTGAATGGAACTGACCAACATATATTTTTAAAAATAAGTTGTGATACCCACTATAAATATGTGACTACTTGTTGCAAAATTATAACTCATTTTATTTTCTTGTACAAGAGAATGAAATAAGCCATAATTTTCAACAACCGAGTCAAGTCGATCATGAACAATTAGAATTGATTTATCAGATTAAAAGCATAACTGATCGATGATCGATCAAATCGATTAATCGGAACAACATGTACATTACGTATGTGTCCTTGTTTGTACTGTATATGATGTAGTATTATTATTATATATATCTGAAGTCAACATATTTATTACGAGTTTCTTCATACTCAGTTCGTGATTCATTCTTGAATGTTTAAACATTGTTAACAGACAAACTGTCACGCCGTAATTAATCATCGTTGTATCTATGTCAAAATCAAGTGCTGAAAGTAAAGATGTATTACAACATTGATATGTGGATCTTCGATATTCATTGCTTGCATTATTTACGATGACTTTATATAAACCCAGGCCGCAGAGTGTTTTCTACTGTTATATATATTTCACCACAATAAAATATAAACTTACTTATATTGTACTGTTACACTCATTTCACTATAATAAAATATAACCTTACTTATATTGTACTGTTACACTCATTTCACTATAATAAAATATAAACTTACGTGTATTGTACTGTTACACTAATTTCTTTATAATAAAATATAAACTTACTTATATTGTACTGTTACACTCATAAACTGCTTACTTATATTAGATAGCAGAGAGGTGTTTAACTGGTGGTAGACGTCATTCTTCAGCACACTTTACGCTACATATGACGGTCGATTTTGCACCAATTGTTTAGTGGTTGATGCAGACCACCAGCTAGTTCCTGGGTAGAACCTGTATTGTATACCTTCTATCATCTGTAAGAATCGACACGTTCTCACTTACATGTCGAGCTCCCAGTGGGATTTGAACCACAGCGATGAGAGGCGAGAAAGTTTCAAACGCAGCGTCTTTATCCTCTTCGACCACGGAGACGCTATATATATATATATATGCATATACTAGGAAAAGTTTCAGCTGGAAGTACGCTGAAAGAAGGGGAACGTGTAAGTCTCGTCTTTCCTAGAATTTAAGCGTGTTTGATCTCCGTTTGGGCATCACTTTACTGGATGTATGTCGACCGGACCATTTGGTATCTTTACAGCAATGTGAGGCGGGTTTTATTTTGTTGCGGGTTTTTCAAACCTGTGCCATCGCTTTCAACCATAGCAGTGACACACCCAGGAGTTCTGCTGGAGTAGTCGCTTAAATATAATGGGACTTACTCTGGATACTTGATGTCGTTTTGAAAGTGGGCATCCCATAGCGCTAATCTATACTCAAGACATACGCCACTTAAACACGTATGCGACAATGTAGGCGTTATATGGTGGTGTATGTGGTAGCTTAGGCGTTATATGGTGGTGTATGTGGTAGATAAGGTGGTGTATGTGATAGCTTAGACGTTATATGGTGGTGTATGTGGTAGCTTAGACGTTATATGGTGGTGTATGTGGTAGTTAACGCGTTATATGATGGTGTATGTGATAGCTTAGGCGTTATATGGTGGTGTATGTGGTAGCTTAGGCGTTATATGGTGGTGTATGTGGTAGCTTATGCGTTATATGGTGGTGTATGTGGTAGATAAGGTGGTGTATGTGATAGTTTAGACGTTATATGGTGGTGTATGTGGTAGTTAACGCGTTATATGATGGTGTATGTGGTAGATAAGGTGGTGTATATGATAGCTTAGACGTTATATGGTGGTGTATTTGGTAGCTTAGACGTTATATGGTGGTGTATGTGGTAGTTAACGCGTTATATGATGGTGTATGTGATAGCTTAGGCGTTATATGGTGGTGTATGTGGTAGCTTAGGCGTTATATGATGGGGTATGTGGTAGCTTTGAACTTAACGGTGAAGTCCTTGAAGTTACAACGCAGGAAGCCCGAGTCCGGTGTCCTTTCCCGACTGTGTTTGCAATTTGTGTCTTGATCAAGACGCTGACTCCCAAGTACTTTCTCGCGTCGACAAATGTAAAATTTAAATTTCTATCATTCTCTATTTGAAAAAGGTGACTATCCATGCATTTCTACAATCTTCTGGAAGTCTTCTTGTAACAAGTGAATGTTGCACACTGGAGGTCGGTATAGTAGTGCGCTTTGTGTGCAGCTTCCTTGAGGATGCATGCCGGTACTGAGTTCGGCCTGTCGCTTTATGATTTGTGTAAAACTCGCGGCGTCCTCTTAGTTTTTCCTATATAACTTGCATTTCTTCAATCTTTAATATTTATTATTAGAATAGTTCAAGTAAATTGTTTTTGCATATGACTAACTGTTGATTATATTGCACCAATTCTATATTTTTTTACTGAACATCTTATGAAAACAATGTATCTTTCTAATGAAATAAATTCTTCTTTGATATTTTGAAAATTTAAAAAACATGCGGCCTACCTAGCCAGGGTGAGAGGGGTTCAAATCATTCGCTGTTGTTGAAGCCCTCCTGTCAATAATGCCCCGACGAAGCTCCAGCTGTCAATTATGCCCCTAAATGGCGTTTCACAACAAAAGGGACGCAACACGTATATACTGCGATTTTATTGTGAAAACGCCATTTATAACAGATTAAGGGGAGGAAGTTTTGTATTGTAATCGTTTAGTCGAAGCACACGTCGATATTGAAAAAACACATGCTATGGTGTTAGAGTTATAAAATAGATTAGATGTATATGTTTCTTATATTTTGCCACTATCTACACGCAATTTCATTTATTATGTGCAATTCTGTTGACGAATAACCGATTACCACGTGTATAGCTCTCCCTGCACACGGACCTATGTCTTTACACACACCTCCTTCTGAGGATGGCATACTTTCATAGTAGGCTTACCAGAGGAAATCGAACCTGTGACGTCTGGGACGAGAGGCAAGTATGACCAAGTATGCTAACCACTCATCCACCACAACAATATGACTGGAAGAAATTGTTATTTTCAATAGACAGGTTGAAGGAAATAAACATAAAAAAGACAACAAAAAAAGAAAAACAAATTAGAAAAAACTTTTTTTGTTATATTATATTTCTGTATAGAATAGACATGTATACAAACATCAAAACATATTTAAAAAAAAATAAAAACCGTACACCAAAAACAATCCTCCCCAAAATGCCTACCCCATAGTGGTCTCTTACATGGGGTATGATTGCTTTTGACAATGGTCTCTTACATGGTGTATGCTTGTTTTTGACTATGGTCTCTTACACGGCGTCGAATTGTTTTTCACTATGGTCTCTTACATGGGGTAGGATTGTTTCTGGTGTACAGTTTTTCATTTATTTATTTGCTCTGATGTTGTGCTCTGCTGTTGTACATGTCTGTCTACTACAGTCTCTTACATGGGGTAGGAATTTTGGTGTACAGTTTTGCAATTATTTGATATGTTTTGATATTTGTGTACAAGACTAGACAAAAACAAACAATCAGATTTTTTGATTTTTTAAGATCTTTTTGTTTTTAAAGATTTGTCTTAAGTCCAAACGCGTTCATTCAACCTTTGTTTTAATACCGTTCTTCTAGTTACAGTTGATTGCAAATCGGGTCCTGATATGGTCTGGGATGTCGTGTTCTAAGGTGGATATAATATATCGGCATGGAATGTCTTCGATTCCTAGCACACATTCTCTAATTCACAAAAAGCGGAGTATACATCTGTCATGATGCTATGCATAACGTTCACACAATAACTTTCACGCACAGTGACGTAA
Source organism: Cyrtodaria siliqua (assembly GCA_037043455.1). Classification (NCBI taxonomy): domain Eukaryota; kingdom Metazoa; phylum Mollusca; class Bivalvia; order Adapedonta; family Hiatellidae; genus Cyrtodaria; species Cyrtodaria siliqua. The sequence goes on along the minus strand of JAWPHD010016122.1, from coordinate 14,079 downwards.
CCAGACATAAACTGACACCGAGGCAAAGAAATATATTGGGTGAGAAGTGGGTCGTGGGTCGGGGAGGGCAAGGGTGGATCCGGGGGGTATGGGTGCACCAGGCTAAAATCTGAAAAGTAATAATTATATGCATATAGTAAGTTTTTGTTGGTTGGGGTGTACAGGTGGTAGTGGGATGGGTCTAGGGGCGGGTCCAGTGCGGGCACCGGTAGCACCCCTACCTAAAATCTGAAACGTATGTACTTTGATTGTTCTTTGGTTGTTAGTTAGGCAGTTGGGTGGGGGCATGGGCGGATCCAGTTTGCATAAGTCCATAAAATAAAGTCTTCTTACCTTAGAAAAAATCTGGGGAGCATGCACCCTCCTCAGGGGCGGATAAAGGATTTGACATTGTAAATGGAGTGTCTATTATAGAATTTGCAGCAATTCTGCAGTTTTGCAGGTAAGAAGGTTCTAGGCCCAATCTTCATATTTTATCTTGATGTAAATGGAGGATGAGCCTGGCGCGTTCGTTCCTGTTAGGCGCCATATAAACTTTCATGTGTTGTTGCTCCTTAAAACACAAATCAATTCAATTAACTTTTTTAAACAGTAGTCGAATGTGAGTATGCATACAGGAGAGAAGCCATATCAGCTACATACATTAAGATATTAGGCGATGTGAGAGATGTTTCTATTGTCCTTTAATTTTCCGAATAGGCCTAGTTACTCATTTTAGCAAAGTAGAAGTTACTAGTGCTAATTAACTGCTATACCAGCCGCAATTACGCATTAATCGTGGATATGAATGTGTATGCTCTTTTTTAATTCAAATTTCCTAAGCAGTTACTACTTTCTAATTAGAAGTAGAAGTTACTAGTGCCTAGGAATTAACTGAACTATTAGCCGATACAGGAGAAATACCATATTATACCATTTAACGAAATAAAAACTTAATATATGTGACTTATTTGGATTTTATCCTGCATGAATACACACATTCGCCTACTGTTTAAAATAATTACACTTAAAGGGTGTTAGAGACATCTCTCACATCGCCTAGACATTACCACTTACTATTTTTAAAAAACAAAACTGTCTTTTAGCTTAATTATCACCTCTTCCTTCTATAATGTACCAGTCGGTTTATTTGGAAGAACACGATTTATTAATTACATGTGAATTGATGAATACTATTGGTATAGTATTTGTTACCTTATCAAACCATGTACAAATGCATAGGGAACCTGCATATTATATAAGAACAATGTTCGTGTGGGGTGTGGGTTGTGGGGGTTGCGGGGAGGGACATACTCTACCCACCCCTTTCAGATTAGGGGAGAGGTGCTGTCCCCGCTGTTCCTAATTATAGATACTGCACACGGTCTAGTCTAATGATCATGGCAGCATCGTTTCCGAGGAAAGCTCCACGGGCATTTTGCCTCATTAACACAGAAATTCAAAGAGATATGTCATGAGCATGATTCTTCCTACATGGGACTGGTCTACGTCTTAAAATTTCCTTCGAAGGAAGGATGGCATAAGATTCACAGTACATAATGAAAGGTCATTTGCCCAAAACCCTCACTCGGAAAAAAACATTGCTTGCAATTGTTAGAGTAAACGAAATGACAAGTGTGCGTACACACTGGTGAGAAGCCGTTTAAGGTACAATATCAGAGTTTATGAATATATCGTCCCTTTCGCGTATCAATCAATTCACCTAAGCAGTTTATTATGTCCCTCAGAACTGTACTGACGCTAGCTGTATTGATATTGTCCTTGAGGACAGTACTGAACCCAGAGAAGCTGGCAGGTGATATTTTCACAGAGATTAGTATTGACTGTATCCGTTTATTGTTTCGCTGAGGACTGTACTGACACACGATTTAAAAGAAACTTATTACATTAAAGCAGACCATTTCTAAAAATAAAAACATCCTTTAGCTTAAATACCACACATTTTTTCTGTCATTATAAAGTACCAGTAGCTTTATATGCAAGAACATGATGTCTTAGTACAATGTGACTTGATTAATACTTTTGGTATATTCTAGCAGCGAAAATAGTAGCTCTTATGGTGCATACGTACAATAGAGTTACTGTGATGCCCTTTTAGAATAAGCAGGTATCAGGGTCGACCATATCAAGACAGGTTCATGAAGAGATCAAGCAAATGCATGCATAAACAGCCGCCATACAGCAATAGATTAAACGTTAACAACCAAGCGTGCATGCATAAAACTCACCAAAGAGAAGAATACCTCATCGATCTAGACATTTTCGTACGACTAGTTAATGTTTTTCAGGTGAATATCTCTGGAATTTTTACATTTCGACATATCTCGCGCTGACACGTATTCTGTGTTTGGAAACTTAAACCCGAACACAGCTAACACAAATCGACAACGTTAACAGGCAAACGTCAGATATGTGAGTTTTCAAGTACGAAACAAGACGAGGTGCGGGGAATATACTCTGTCCACCTATCTCAGGTTATGGGGAGAGGTGCTAGCCCACTGTTCTTTTTTTTTAAACTACACACATTCATTTCTGATTATCATGACAGCCGCTTTTGATGAATGACCGTTCACTATTCGGGCAAGGTACATGTACTGTGAAACTGCCATCCTTCGAAGGGGATGTTAAGCCGTATACCAGGCCTATGTACATGAAGGGCCACACCCTATATAATTATGCTCCTTACACATTTTGCTGTAATTATGTATTAATCAGTGACAACATGCCAGCAAAGCCTTCCTCGGAAACGAACTCACTTGGGGAAAAAACATTGCTTGCAAACAGGTAGGGTAAACGAAAAGACAAGTATGCATACACACTGGTGAGAAACCGTTTAAGGATATGACTATATTGTCCCTTTGGTCTTTCAGGGAAGTGACCTAAGCAATTTATTTTGTCCTTCAAGACTTTAGTGACGCTAATTCTTGAAATTGTCCTTGAGGACAGTACAAAAGCCATGGAAGCCAGTAGGTGATATTTTCGTAGAGTTTAGTAGTACTGACTGTATTCGTTTTAGGACAGGACTAACGCTAGCCGGCGATATTGACCCTGAGGACAGTACTAACGCTAGCTGTTGATATTGCCTCTGAGGACAGTACTAACGCTAGCTGTTGATATTGCCCCTGAGGACAGGACTAACGCTACCTGTTGATATTGACTTGTGGACGGTACTAACTCTAGCTGTTGATAGTATCCCTATAAGACGCTGGCTGTTGATATTGTTCATGTGAATGTTAAAGACAATAGCTGTTGATATTGTAGTTCTACAGCTAGCTCTTGATAACGCCCCCGAGGACATTACTAACCATAACTGTTGGTATTACACTTAGGACAATACAAACGCTGGCTGTTGATATTGCCCTTGAGGACAATACCAACGCAGGCAGTTGATATTGCCTTTGAGGACAGTACTAACGCTAGCTGCTGATATTGCCTCTGAGGACGATACTTACAGTAGCAGTTGATATTGCCTCTGGAAAGCGGTACTAACGCTATATGTTGAAATTGGCCCAGAAGACAGTATAAACGCTACCTGTTGATATTTCCCTTTAGGGCAGTAATATAAGTGGCTATTGATATTGCCAATGAGGACAGTGTTAAAGCTAGCTGTTGATATTTTCCATGAGGACAAAACTAACGCTATCTGTTGATATTGCTCATGAGCACATTACTAACTCTGGCTATTGATTTTGACACTGAGGGAAATACTAACGCAGGCTGTTGATATTGTCCCTGAGGACATTACTTACGCTGGCTGTTGATATTGCCCATTAGGATAGTACTAACGCTGGCTGTTGATGTTGCCCCTTTGGACAGTAGGGTTCAAATCACTCGCTGTTGTTTAAGCCCCTCCTGTCAATAATGCCCCGACGAAGCTCCAGCTGTCAATTATGCCCCTAAATGGCGTTTCACAACAAAAGGGACGCAACACGTATATACTGCGAGTTTATTGTGAAAACGCCATTTATAAGAGATTAAGGGGAGGAAGTTTTGTATTATAATCGTTTAGTTGAATTGAATTGAATGTTGTTTAACGGCTCATCAACACAGTATAGGTTATTTAGAGCCGCCCCAGAGAGAGGGGAAGGATACATAGGAATCCGGGAACCTGCCCTACTCTTATTATCGAATAGATTCCTATGGTTCTTTAACGTGCTCGGAGGATAGACCGATACACGGGACCGCCCGGTTTACGTCCCCATCCGACGGACGGGGCTAAGGGAAACGTTTAGTTGAAGCACACGTCGATATTGAAAAAAACACATGCTATGGTGTTAGAGTTATACAATAGATTAGATGTATATGTTTCTTATATTTTGCCACTATCTACACGCAATTTCATTTATTATGTGCAATTCTGTTGACGAATAACCGATTACCACGTGTATAGCTCTCCCTGCACACGGACCTATGACTTTACACACACCTCCTTCTGAGGATGGCATACTCTCATAGTAGGCTTACCAGAGGAAATCGAACCTGTGACGTCTGGCACGAGAGGCAAGTATGACCAAGTATGCTAACCACTCATCCACCACAACAATATGACTGGAAGAAATTGTTATTTTCAATAGACAGGTTGAAGGAAATAATCATAAAAAGGACAACAAAAAAAGAAAAACAAAACAGAAAAAAACTTTTTTTGTTATATTATATTTCTGTATAGAATAGACATGTATACAAACATCAAAACATATTTAAAAAAAATAAAAACCGTACACCAAAAACAATCCTACCCAAAATTCCTACCCCATAGTGGTCTCTTACATGGGGTATGATTGCTTTTGACTATGGTCTCTTACATGGTGTATGCTTGTTTTTGACTATGGTCTCTTACACGGCGTCGAATTGTTTTTCACTATGGTCTCTTACATGGGGTAGGATTGTTTCTGGTGTACAGTTTTTCATTTATTGATATGCTCTGATGTTGTGCTCTGCTGTTGTACATGTCTACTACAGTCTCTTACATGGGGTAGGAATTTTGGTGTACAGTTTTGCAATTATTTGATATGTTTTGATATTTGTATACAAGTCTAGACAAAAACAAACAATCAGATCTTTTTGTTTTCAAAGATGTTTTTAGGTCCAAACGCGTTCCTTCAAAACCATAAAATAAAGTCTTCTTACTTTAGAAAAAATCTGCGGAGCATGCACCCTCCTCAGGGGCGGATAAAGGATTTGACATTGGGGGTGGAGCGCAAGTTAAAAAAAACAAGTTATATCCAAAACACACGCACTCACGCATGCACTGAAGTTAAGGGGTGATGCGCAACTTTAAAAAATACTATTTACAGCCAACCCACAACCACTGCCCCCTCCCCCCCAAAAAACACAAACAATACTCAACAGCAACAACAACAAAAAGCACAAAGCACAAAACAACAACTATTTTTGTCACATAACGCGTACAAGTCACATATTGCATATTAAGTTTTGACGCATTATATGAATTATCACATTCGTCTCCTATTTAAAAAATAATTAGGAAGTAGTAACTTAACGGCTTAGGAAATAAACAGTAGGCGAATGTGAGAATACATACAGGGGAGAAGCCATATAAATCAAATATATTAAGCCATTCTGTTATATTTCGTTAAATGATAGCAAGTGATAATGTCTAGGTGATGTGAGAGATATCCTGATAAGAGAAATAAGATGTCTCTGTCATCTGTTAACTTTCATTTTGTTCCCCGTGAGGTTGCGGGGTAGACCCCCCACCCCCACCCCGACTCCCCCGCCACCACCACCCCCACACACATTCATATTCATTTTGTCATTTTTTATCATGCCCATCATGACACCGCGTATGCAAACGTGGAAACGTGGCTCCATCGTAAATGGAGTGTCTATTATAGAATTTGCAGCAATTCTGCAGTTTTGCAGGTAAGAAGCTTCTAGGCCCAATCTTCATATTTTATCTTGATGTAAATGGAGGATGAGCCTGGCGCGTTCGTTCCTGTTAGGCGCCATATACACTTTCATGTGTTGTTGCTCCTTAAAACACAAATCAATTCAATTAACTTTTTTAAACAGTAGTCGAATGTGAGTATGCATACAGGAGAGAAGCCATATAAGCTACATACACTTCTCAAAACTGCTAACTACACCGCTACGTTTTGGGTTATATATATCGATGGGTTGAATGTTTTTCAATAAAATAAAAAGGAAATACCAATTCAATCATTTTTACATCATTTCATTTTATTTTTTTCATGGGCAATGCTAGAACTAAACCACAATAAGCAATTACAAACGACCCATGTAAACACTAAAGTCACACTTTTCATTTCTTGTTCATAAAAGTGTGACTTTAGTGTTTACATGGGTCGTTTGTAATTGCTTATTGTGGTTTAGTTCTAGCATTGCCCATGAAAAAAATAAAATGAAATGATGTAAAAATGATTGAATTGGTATTTCCTTTTTATTTTATTGAAAAACATTCAACCCATCGATATATATAACCCAAAACGTGAGCGGTGTAGTTAGCAGTTTTGAGAAGTGTACATTAAGATATTAGGCGATGTGAGAGATGTTTCTATTGTCCTTTAATTTTCCGAATATGCCTAGTTACTCATTTTAGCAAAGTAGAAGTTACTAGTGCTAATTAACTGCTATACCAGCCGCAAGTACGCATTAATCGTGGATATGAATGTGTATGCTCTTTTTTAATTCAAATTTCCTAAGCAGTTACTACTTTCTAATTAGAAGTAGAAGTTACTAGTGCCTAGGAATTAACTGAACTATTAGCCGATACATTGAGTTTACAGGAGCAATACCATACTATACCATTTAACGAAATAAAAATGTAATACATGTGACTTATTTGGATTTTATCCTGCATGAATACACACATTCGCCTACCGTTTAAAATAATTACACTTAAAGGGTGTTAGAGACTCGAGACATCTCTCACATCGCCTAGACATTACCACTTACTATTTAAAAAACAAACAAACTGTCTTTTAGCTTAATTATCACCTCTTCCTTCTATAATGTACCAGTCGGTTTATTTGCAAGTATACGATTGATTAATTACATGTAAATTGATGAATACTATTGGTATATTATGTGTTACCTTATCAAACCATGTACAAATGCATAGGGAATCTGCATATTATATAAGAACAATGTTCGTGTGGGGTGTGTGTTGTGGGGGTTGCGGGGAGGGACATACTCTACCCACCCGTTTCAGATTAGGGGAGAGGTGCTGTCCCCGCTGTCCCTAATTATAGATACTGCACACGGTCTGGTCTAATTATCATGGCAGCATCGTTTCCGAGGAAAGCTCCACGGGCATTTTGCCTCATTAACACAGAAATTCAAATGGATATGTCATGAGCATATATAAGGTATGACTCTTCTTACACTGGTCTACGTCTTAACATTTCCTTCGAAGGATGGCATAAGTTTCACAGTACCTTGCCCGAATAATGAAAGGTCATTTGCCTAAAACCCTCACTCGGAAAAAAACATTGCTTGCAATTGTTAGAGTAAGCGAAATGACAAGTGTGCGTACACACTGGTGAGAAACCGTTTAAGGTACAATATCAGAGTTTATGAATATATCGTCCCTTTCGCGTATCAATCAATTCACCTAAGCAGTTTATTATGTCCCTCAGAACTGTACTGACGCTAGCTGTATTGATAGTGTCCTTGACACGTATTCTGTGTTTTGAAACTTAAACCCGAACACAGCTAACACAAATCGATAACGTTAACAGGCAAACGTCAGATATGTGAGTAGGTTGAGTTTCCAAGTACGAAACAAGACGAGGTGCGGGGAATTTACTCTCTCCACCCGTCTCAGGTTATGGGGAGAGGTGCTAGCCCACTGTTCTTTTTTTTTAAACTACACACATTCATTTCTGATTATCATGACAGCCGCTTTTGATGAATGACCGTTCACTATTCGGGCAATGTACATGTACTGTGAAACTGCCATCCTTCGAAGGGGATGTTAAGCCGTTGACCAGGCCTATGTACAGGAAAGGCCACACCCTATATAATTATGCTCCTTACACATTTTGCTGTAATTCTGTGTTAATCAGTGACAACATGCCAGCAAAGCCTTCCTCGGAAACGAACTCACTTGGGGAAAAAACATTGCTTGCAAACAGGTAGGGTAAACGAAAAGACAAGTATGCATACACACTGGTGAGAAACCGTTTAAGGATATGACTATATTGTCCCTATGGTCTTTCAAGGAAGTGACCTAAGCAATTTATTTTGTCCTTCAAGACTTTAGTGACGCTAATTCTTGAAATTGTCCTTGAGGACAGTACAAAAGCCATGGAAGCCAGTAGGTGATATTTTCGTAGAGTTTAGTAGTACTGACTGTATTCGTTTTAGGACAGGACTAACGCTAGCCGGCGATATTGCCCCTGAGGACAGTACTAACGCTAGCTGTTAATATTGCCTCTGAGGACAGTACTAACGCTAGCTGTTGACATTGCCCCTGAGGAAAGGACTAACGCTACCTGTTGATATTGACTTGTGGACGGTACTAACTCTAGCTGTTGATAGTATCCCTATAAGACGCTGGCTGTTGATATTGTACATGTGGATGTTAACGACAATAGCTGTTGATATTATAGTTCTACAGCTAGCTCTTGATAACGCCTCAGAGGACATTACTAACCATAACTGTTGGTATTACACTTAGGACAATACCAACGCAGGCAGTTGATATTGCCTTTGAGGACAGTACTAACGCTAGCTGCTGATATTGCCTCTGAGGACGGTACTTACGGTAGCAGTTGATATTGCCTCTGGAAAGCGGTACTAACGCTATATGTTGAAATTGGCCCAGAAGACAGTATAAACGCTACCTGTTGATATTTCCCTTTAGGGCAGTAATATAAGTGGCTATTGATATTGACAATGAGGACAGTGGTAAAGCTAGCTGTTGATATTTTCCATGAGCACAAAACTAACGCTAGCTGTTGATATTGACCCTGGGGACAGTACTAACGCTAGCTGTGGATATAGCCCATTATGACAGTTGATATTGCTCATGAGCACATTACTAACTCTGGCTATTGATTTTGACACTGAGGACAATACTAACGCAAGCTGTTGATATTGTCCCTGAGGACATTACTTACGCTGGCTGTTGATATTGCCCATTAGGACAGTACTAACGCTGGCTGTTGATGTTGCCCCTTTGGACAGTACTAACGTTAGCTGTTGATATTGCCCCTGAGAACAGTACTAACGATAGCTGTTGATTTTGACCCTGTGGACATTACTCAGACTGAATATTGATGTTACCCCTTAGGACAGTACTAACGGTGGCTGTTGATATTGCCCCTCAGAACAGTACTAACGCTGGCTGTTTATACTTCCCCTGAGGACATTAATACCGCTGGCTGTTAACAGTGACCATGAGGACAGTACTAAATCTGGCTGTTGATATTGCCAATGAGGCAAATACTAACGATATATATTGAGATTGCCCTAGATGTCGATACTCCCCTTAGAAAAATAATAACGCTCACTGTATTGATATTGCCCCTGGGGCGAGTATTAACGCTGGCTGTTGATATTGCCAATGACGGCAGTACTAACGCTGGCTGTTGATATTGCCTCGGAGGACAGTACTACCACTAGCTGTTGATATTGTATTTCAGGACAGTACTAATGTTACCCGTTGATGTTGCCTCTGAGGACAGTACTAACGCTTATCATAGTATCTCTATGGTGGTTAAAACAAAGGCTGATGATAGTGCACATGTGGATGTTAAAGACACTAGCTGTGTGTTTCCATATTGACAGTACATATGCTAGCTGTTGACACCTGTGCATGTTAGTGACTAGCTGTTGATATTGCACCTGAGGATAGCTCGAACACTAGCGTGTGATAGTGCCCCTGAGGACATTATTAACGCTAGCTGTTGATAATTCACCTTAGGACAGTACTAACGCTAGCTGTTGATATTGCCACTGAGGACAGTAGTTGTTGGTATTGCACTTCAGAACATTACTAACGCTGGCTGTTGATATTGCCACTGAGCACCATACTAACGCAGGCTGTTGATAATGCACCTTAGGATAGTACTAACACCAGCTGCTGATATTGCCCCTTAAGATAGTACTAACGCTAGCTGTTGATATTGCCCCTGAGGACAGTACTAAACCTAGCTGTTGATATGGCCCCTGAGGACAGTACTAACACCAGCTGTTGATATTGACCCTTAGGACAGTACTATCGCTAGCTGCTGATATTGCCCCTGAGGACAGTACTAAACCTAGCTGTTGATATTGCCCCTGAGGAGAGTACTAAACGTAGCTATGAAATTGTCCCTAAGGACAGTAATAACCCTAGCTGTTGATATGGCCCCTGAGGACTTTACTATCGATAACTGCTGATATTGCCCCTATGGACAGTACTAAACGAAGGTGTTGATATGGCCCCAGAAAACAGTACTAACGTCAGCTGTTGATATTGCCCCTTAGATAGAACTAACCCTAGCTGTTGATATTGCCCCTGAGGACAGTAATAAACCTAGCTGTTGAAATAGCCCCTGAGGACAGTACTAACACCAGCTGTTGATATTGGCCCTTAGAACAGTACTATCGCTAGCTGTTGATATTGCTCCTAGGGACAGTACTAAAACTAGCTGTTGATATGGCCCCAGAGGACAGTACTAACGCCAGTCGATATTGACCTGTAGGATAGTACTAAAAGTAAGTATAACCTTTGCTGTTGATAATGGCCCTTAGAACAATATTAACGCTAGATGTTAGTTTAAACATATTTATTTTACATCGATTGTAACGAAAGCTCAATGAACTTATTTGAATCACTCTCGATGTCTTCCTGGGTAGATCCAGTACTAAGCAATGCAGATAAAGTGTATATCACTAGACCACAGCGCAAACGCTATATGTTGATATGGCCCCTGAGGATAGTACTAACACCAGCTGCTGATATTGCCCCTGAGGACAGTACTCTCGCTAGCTGTTGATATTGCCCCTGAGGATAGTACTAAACCTAGCTGTTGGTATGGCCCCTGAGGACAGTACTAACGGCAGCTGTTGATATTGCCCCTTAAGATGGTACTAACCTAGCTGTTGATATTACCCCTGAGGACAGTACTAACACCAGCCTGTTGATATTGCCCCTGAGGACAGTACTAACACCAGCTGTTGATATTGCCCCTGAGGACAGTACTAACACCAGCTGTTGATATTGCCCCTGAGGACAGTACTAATACCAGCTGTTGATATTGCCCCTGAGGACAGTACTAACACCAGCTGTTGATATTGCCCCTGAGGACAGTACTAATACCAGCTGTTGATATTGCCCCTGAGGACAGTACTAACACCAGCTGTTGATATTGCCCCTGAGGACAGTACTAATACCAGCTGTTGATATTGCCCCTGAGGACAGTACTAACACCAGCTGTTGATATTGACCCTTAGGACAGTTCTCTCGCTAGCTGTTGATATTGCCCCTGAGGACAGTACTAAACCTAGCTGTTGGTATGGCCCCTGAGGACAGTACTAACGGCAGCTGTTGATATTGCCCCTTAAGATGGTACTAACGCTAGCTGTTGACATTGCCCCTAAGGACAGTACTAACGCCAGCTGTTGATATTGCCCCTTAGGACAGTCCTAAACTTAGCCGCTGGTATTGCCCCTTAGAACAGTAATAACGCTGGCTGTTGATATGCCCCTGAGGATAGTACTAATTATAGATGTTGATACTGCCCGTTTGGATATTATTCAGCTGTTGATATTGCCCCTGAGGAGAGTACTAAACGTAGCTATGATATTGTCCCTAAGGACAGTAATAACCCTAGCTGTTGATATGGCCCCTGAGGACTTTACTATCGATAACTGCTGATATTGCCCCTATGGACAGTACTAAACGAAGCTGTAGATATGGCCCCAGAGGACAGTACTAACGTCAGCTGTTGATATTGCCCCTTAGATAGAACTAACCCTAGCTGTTGATATTGCCCCTGAGGACAGTAATAAACCCAGCTGTTGATATAGCCCCTGAGGACAGTACTAACACCAGCTGTTGATATTGGCCCTTAGAACAGTACTATCGCTAGCTGTTGATATTGCTCCTACGGACAGTACTAAAACTAGCTGTTGATATGGCCCCAGAGGACAGTACTAACGCCAGTCGATATTGACCTGTAGGATAGTACTAAAAAGTAAGTATAACCTTTGCTGTTGATAATGCCCCTTAGAACAATATTAACGCTAGATGTTAGTTTAAACATATTATTTTACATCGATTGTAACGAAAGCTCAATGAACTTATTCGAATCACTCTCGATGTCTTCCTGGGTAGATGCAGTACTAAGCAATGCAGATAAAGTGTCTATCACTAGACCACAGCGCAAACGCTAGATGTTGATATGGCCCCTGAGGATAGTACTCATTCTAGCTGTTTATATTGCCCCTAAGGACATTACTAAGCTGTTGATATTGCCCCCGAGGACAGTAATAACGCCAGCTGTTGATATTGCCCCTTAAGATAGTACTAACGCTAGCTGTTGATATTTACCCTAAGGACAGTACTAACGCCAGCTGTTGATATTTCCCCTTAGGATAGTCCTAAACCTAGCCGTTGATATTGCCCCTTAGAACAATAATAACGCTATCTGTTGATATGGCCCGTGAGGATAGTACTAATTCTAGGTGTTGATATTGCCCCTTAGGATATTATTAAGCTGTTGATATTGCCCCTGAGGAGAGTAATAAACGTAGCTGTTGATATTGCCCCTAAGAACAGTAATAAAGCTAGCTGTTAATATGGACCCTGAGGACTTTACTATCGCTAGCTGCTGATATTACCCCTAGGGACAAGACTAAAACTAGCTGTTGACATGGCCACATAGGACAGTATTAACGTCAGCTGTTGATATTGCCCCTTAAGATAGAACTAACCCTAGCTGTTCATATTGCCCCTGAGGGCAGTAATAAACCAAGCTGTTGATATAGCCCGAGAACAGTACTATCACTAGCTGTTGATACTGCCCCTAGGGACGGTACTAAAACTAGCTGTTTATATTGCCTATGAGGTCAGTACTAACGCCAGCTGCTGATATTGCCCCTGAGGACAGTACTAACGCCAGCTGTTGATATTGCCCCTTAAGATAGTACTAAAGCTAGCTGTTGATATTGCCCCTGAGGACAGTACTAAACCTAGCTGTTGATATGGCCCTTGACGACAGTACTTATACCAGCTGTTGATATTGACCCTTAAGACAGTACTATCGCTAGCTGCTGATATTGCCTCTAAAGACGGTACTAAACCTAACTGTTGATATGGCCCCTGAGGACAGTACTAACGCCAGCTGTTGATATTGCCCCTTAAGTGGTACTAACGCTAGCAGTTGATATTGCCCCTAAGTACAGTACTAACGCCAGCTGTTGATATTGCCTCTTAGGATAGTCCTAAACCTAGCCGCTGATATTGCACCATTAGAACAGTAATAACGCTAGCTGTTGATATGGCCCTTCAGGATAATTCTAGGTGTTGATATTGCCCCTCAGGATATTATTAAGCTGCTGATATTACCCTTGAGGACAGTATTAACGTAGCTATGCTATTGTCCCTAAGAACAGTAATAACCCTAGCTGTTGATATGGCCCCTGAGGTCTTTACTATCGATAGCTGCTGATATTGCCCCTAGGGACAGTACTAAAACTAGCTGTGCATATGGCCCCAGAGGACAATACTAACGTCAGCTGTTGATATTGCCCCTTAAGACTAACCCTAGCTGTTGATATTGCCCCTGAAACCTAGCTGTTGATATAGCCCCTGAGGACAGTACTAACACCAGCTGTTGATACTGGCCCTTAGGACAGTACTATCGCTAGCTGTTGATACTGCCCACAGGGACGGTACTAAAACTAGCTGTTGATATGACCCAAGAGGACAGTACTAACGCCAGCTGATATTGCCCTGTAGGATAGTACTAAAAGTAAGTATAACCTTAGCTGTTGATAATGCTCTGAGAAAAAAATTAACGCATGATGTTGATATGGCCCTTAGAACAGTAATAACGCTATCTGTTGATATGGCCCCTGAGGATAGTACTAATTCTAGCTGTTTAT
>JAWPHD010016121.1:0-51501 GCA_037043455.1 Cyrtodaria siliqua | reverse complement strand
GAAACATAGTAGGAGTAGGAGAAATAGTACATGGATGATAGGAAGGAGCAGGAGTAGGAGGAATAGGTATTGGCGTAGTTGTAGAAACATAGTAGGAGTAGGAGAGGTAGTACAAGGATGATAGGAAGGAGCAGGAGTAGGAGGAATAGGTGTCGGAGTAGTTGTAGAAACATAGTAGGAGTAGGAGAGGTAGTACAAGGATGACAGGAAGGAGCAGGAGTAGGAGGAATAGGTGTCGGAGTAGTTGTAGAAACATAGTAGGAGTAGGAGAAGTAGTACAAGGATGATAGGAAGGAGCAGGAGTAGGAGGAATAGGTGTCGGAGTAGTTGTAGAAACATAGTAGGAGTAGGAGAAGTATTACAAGGATGATAAGAAGGAGCAGGAGTAGGAGGAATAGGTGTCGGAGTAGTTGTAGAAACATAGTAGGAGTTGGAGAAATAATACAAGAATGATAAGAAGAAGCAGGAGTAGGAGGAATAGGTGTTGGAGTAGTTGTAGAAACATAGTAGGAGTAGGAGAAATAGTACATGGATGATAGGAAGGAGCAGGAGTAGGAGGAATAGGTATTGGCGTAGTTGTAGAAACATAGTAGGAGTAGGAGAGGTAGTACAAGGATGATAGGAAGGAGCAGGAGTAGGAGGAATAGGTGTCGGAGTAGTTGTAGAAACATAGTAGGAGTAGGAGAGGTAGTACAAGGATGATAGGAAGGAGCAGGAGTAGGAGGAATAGGTGTCGGAGTAGTTGTAGAAACATAGTAGGAGTAGGAGAAGTAGTACAAGGATGATAGGAAGGAGCAGGAGTAGGAGGAATAGGTGTCGGAGTAGTTGTAGAAACATAGTAGGAGTAGGAGAAGTATTACAAGGATGATAAGAAGGAGCAGGAGTAGGAGGAATAGGTGTCGGAGTAGTTGTAGAAACATAGTAGGAGTTGGAGAAATAATACAAGAATGATAAGAAGAAGCAGGAGTAGGAGGAATAGGTGTTGGAGTAGTTGTAGAAACATAGTAGGAGTAGGAGAAATAGTACATGGATGATAGGAAGGAGCAGGAGTAGGAGGAATAGGTATTGGCGTAGTTGTAGAAACATAGTAGGAGTAGGAGAAGTAGTACAAGGATGATAGGAAGGAGCAGGAGTAGGAGGAATAGGTGTCGGAGTACTTGTAGAAACATAGTAGGAGTAGGAGAAGTATTACAAGGATGATAAGAAGGAGCAGGAGTAGGAGGAATAGGTGTCGGAGTAGTTGTAGAAACATAGTAGGAGTTGGAGAAATAGTACAAGGATGATAAGAAGAAGCAGGAGTAGGAGGAATAGGTGTCGGAGTAGTTGTAGAAACATAGTAGGAGTAGGAGAAATAGTACAAGGATGATAGGAAGGAGCAGGAGTAGGAGGAATAGGTGTTGGAGTAGTTGTAGAAACATAGTAGGAGTAGGAGAAGTTGTACAAGGATGATAGGAAGGAGCAGGAGTAGGAGGAATAGGTGTTGGAGTAGTTGTAGAAACATAGTAGGAGTAGGAGAGGTAGTACAAGGATGATAAGAAGGAGCAGGAGTAGGAGGAATAGGTGTCGGAGTAGTTGTAGAAACATAGTAGGAGTAGGAGAGGTAGTACAAGGATGATAGGAAGGAGCAGGAGTAGGAGGAATAGGTGTCGGAGTAGTTGTAGAAACATAGTAGGAGTAGGAGAAGTAGTACAAGGATGATAGGAAGGAGCAGGAGTAGGAGGAATAGGTGTCGGAGTAGTTGTAGAAACATAGTAGGAGTAGGAGAAGTATTACAAGGATGATAAGAAGGAGCAGGAGTAGGAGGAATAGGTGTCGGAGTAGTTGTAGAAACATAGTAGAAGTAGGAGAAGTAGTACAAGGATGATAAGAAGGAGCAGGAGTAGGAGGAATAGGTGTCGGAGTAGTTGTAGAAACATAGTAGGAGTTGGAGAAATAGTACAAGGATGATAAGAAGAAGCAGGAGTAGGAGGAATAGGTGTTGGAGTAGTTGTAGAAACATAGTAGGAGTAGGAGAAATAGTACATGGATGATAGGAAGGAGCAGGAGTAGGAGGAATAGGTATTGGCGTAGTTGTAGAAACATAGTAGGAGTAGGAGAGGTAGTACAAGGATGATAGGAAGGAGCAGGAGTAGGAGGAATAGGTGTCGGAGTAGTTGTAGAAACATAGTAGGAGTAGGAGAGGTAGTACAAGGATGACAGGAAGGAGCAGGAGTAGGAGGAATAGGTGTCGGAGTAGTTGTAGAAACATAGTAGGAGTAGGAGAAGTAGTACAAGGATGATAGGAAGGAGCAGGAGTAGGAGGAATAGGTGTCGGAGTAGTTGTAGAAACATAGTAGGAGTAGGAGAAGTATTACAAGGATGATAAGAAGGAGCAGGAGTAGGAGGAATAGGTGTCGGAGTAGTTGTAGAAACATAGTAGGAGTTGGAGAAATAATACAAGAATGATAAGAAGAAGCAGGAGTAGGAGGAATAGGTGTTGGAGTAGTTGTAGAAACATAGTAGGAGTAGGAGAAATAGTACATGGATGATATGAAGGAGCAGGAGTAGGAGGAATAGGTATTGGCGTAGTTGTAGAAACATAGTAGGAGTAGGAGAGGTAGTACAAGGATGATAGGAAGGAGCAGGAGTAGGAGGAATAGGTGTCGGAGTAGTTGTAGAAACATAGTAGGAGTAGGAGAGGTAGTACAAGGATGATAGGAAGGAGCAGGAGTAGGAGGAATAGGTGTCGGAGTAGTTGTAGAAACATAGTAGGAGTAGGAGAAGTAGTACAAGGATGATAGGAAGGAGCAGGAGTAGGAGGAATAGGTGTCGGAGTAGTTGTAGAAACATAGTAGGAGTAGGAGAAGTATTACAAGGATGATAAGAAGGAGCAGGAGTAGGAGGAATAGGTGTCGGAGTAGTTGTAGAAACATAGTAGGAGTTGGAGAAATAATACAAGAATGATAAGAAGAAGCAGGAGTAGGAGGAATAGGTGTTGGAGTAGTTGTAGAAACATAGTAGGAGTAGGAGAAATAGTACATGGATGATAGGAAGGAGCAGGAGTAGGAGGAATAGGTATTGGCGTAGTTGTAGAAACATAGTAGGAGTAGGAGAAGTAGTACAAGGATGATAGGAAGGAGCAGGAGTAGGAGGAATAGGTGTCGGAGTACTTGTAGAAACATAGTAGGAGTAGGAGAAGTATTACAAGGATGATAAGAAGGAGCAGGAGTAGGAGGAATAGGTGTCGGAGTAGTTGTAGAAACATAGTAGGAGTTGGAGAAATAGTACAAGGATGATAAGAAGAAGCAGGAGTAGGAGGAATAGGTGTCGGAGTAGTTGTAGAAACATAGTAGGAGTAGGAGAAATAGTACAAGGATGATAGGAAGGAGCAGGAGTAGGAGGAATAGGTGTTGGAGTAGTTGTAGAAACATAGTAGGAGTAGGAGAAGTAGTACAAGGATGATAGGAAAGAGCAGGAGTAGGAGGAATAGGTGTTGGAGTAGTTGTAGAAACATAGTAGGAGTAGGAGAAGTAGTACAAGGATGATAGGAAGGAGCAGGAGTAGGAGGAATAGGTGTCGGAGTAGTTGTAGAAACATAGTAGGAGTAGGAGAAGTATTACAAGGATGATAAGAAGAAGCAGGAGTAGGAGGAATAGGTGTTGGAGTAGTTGTAGAAACATATTAGGAGTAGGAGAAGTAGTACAAGGATGATAGGAAGGAGCAGGAGTAGGAGGAATAGGTGTCGGAGTAGTTGTAGAAACATAGTAGGAGTAGGAGAAGTATTACAAGGATGATAAGAAGGAGCAGGAGTAGGAGGAATAGGTGTCGGAGTAGTTGTAGAAACATAGTAGGAGTAGGAGAAGTATTACAAGGATGATGAGAAGGAGCAGGAGTAGGAGGAATAGGTGTCGGAGTAGTTGTAGAAACATAGTAGGAGTTGGAGAAATAGTACAAGGATGATAAGAAGAAGCAGGAGTAGGAGGAATAGGTTTTGGAGTAGTTGTAGAAACATAGTAGGAGTAGGAGAAATAGTACAAGGATGATAGGAAGGAGCAGGAGTAGGAGGAATAGGTGTTGGAGTAGTTGTAGAAACATAGTAGGAGTAGGAGAAGTAGTACAAGGATGATAGGAAGGAGCAGAAGTAGGAGGAATAGGTGTTGGAGTAGTTGTAGAAACATAGTAGGAGTAGGAGAAGTAGTACAAGGATGATAGGAAGGAGCAGGAGTAGGAGGAATAGGTGTCGGAGTAGTTGTAGAAACATAGTAGGAGTAGGAGAAGTAGTACAAGGATGATAGGAAGGAGCAGGAGTAGGAGGAATAGGTGTCGGAGTAGTTGTAGAAACATAGTAGGAGTAGGAGAAGTATTACAAGGATGATAAGAAGGAGCAGGAGTAGGAGGAATAGGTGTCGGAGTAGTTGTAGAAACATAGTAGGAGTTGGAGAAATAATACAAGAATGATAAGAAGAAGCAGGAGTAGGAGGAATAGGTGTTGGAGTAGTTGTAGAAACATAGTAGGAGTAGGAGAAATAGTACATGGATGATAGGAAGGAGCAGGAGTAGGAGGAATAGGTATTGGCGTAGTTGTAGAAACATAGTAGGAGTAGGAGAGGTAGTACAAGGATGATAGGAAGGAGCAGGAGTAGGAGGAATAGGTGTCGGAGTAGTTGTAGAAACATAGTAGGAGTAGGAGAGGTAGTACAAGGATGATAGGAAGGAGCAGGAGTAGGAGGAATAGGTGTCGGAGTAGTTGTAGAAACATAGTAGGAGTAGGAGAAGTAGTACAAGGATGATAGGAAGGAGCAGGAGTAGGAGGAATAGGTGTCGGAGTAGTTGTAGAAACATAGTAGGAGTAGGAGAAGTATTACAAGGATGATAAGAAGGAGCAGGAGTAGGAGGAATAGGTGTCGGAGTAGTTGTAGAAACATAGTAGGAGTTGGAGAAATAATACAAGAATGATAAGAAGAAGCAGGAGTAGGAGGAATAGGTGTTGGAGTAGTTGTAGAAACATAGTAGGAGTAGGAGAAATAGTACATGGATGATAGGAAGGAGCAGGAGTAGGAGGAATAGGTATTGGCGTAGTTGTAGAAACATAGTAGGAGTAGGAGAAGTAGTACAAGGATGATAGGAAGGAGCAGGAGTAGGAGGAATAGGTGTCGGAGTACTTGTAGAAACATAGTAGGAGTAGGAGAAGTATTACAAGGATGATAAGAAGGAGCAGGAGTAGGAGGAATAGGTGTCGGAGTAGTTGTAGAAACATAGTAGGAGTTGGAGAAATAGTACAAGGATGTTAAGAAGAAGCAGGAGTAGGAGGAATAGGTTTTGGAGTAGTTGTAGAAACATAGTAGGAGTAGGAGAAATAGTACAAGGATGATAGGAAGGAGCAGGAGTAGGAGGAATAGGTGTTGGAGTAGTTGTAGAAACATAGTAGGAGTAGGAGAAGTAGTACAAGGATGATAGGAAGGAGCAGGAGTAGGAGGAATAGGTGTTGGAGTAGTTGTAGAAACATAGTAGGAGTAGGAGAAGTAGTACAAGGATGATAGGAAGGAGCAGGAGTAGGAGGAATAGGTGTCGGAGTAGTTGTAGAAACATAGTAGGAGTAGGAGAAGTATTACAAGGATGATAAGAAGAAGCAGGAGTAGGAGGAATAGGTGTTGGAGTAGTTTTAGAAACATAGTAGGAGTAGGAGAAGTAGTACAAGGATGATAGGAAGGAGCAGGAGTAGGAGGAATAGGTGTCGGAGTAGTTGTAGAAACATAGTAGGAGTAGGAGAAGTATTACAAGGATGATAAGAAGGAGCAGGAGTAGGAGGAATAGGTGTCGGAGTAGTTGTAGAAACATAGTAGGAGTTGGAGAAATAGTACAAGGATGATAAGAAGAAGCAGGAGTAGGAGGAATAGGTTTTGGAGTAGTTGTAGAAACATAGTAGGAGTAGGAGAAATAGTACAAGGATGATAGGAAGGAGCAGGAGTAGGAGGAATAGGTGTTGGAGTAGTTGTAGAAACATAGTAGGAGTAGGAGAAGTAGTACAAGGATGATAGGAAGGAGCAAAAGTAGGAGGAATAGGTGTTGGAGTAGTTGTAGAAACATAGTAGGAGTAGGAGAAGTAGTACAATGATGATAGGAAGGAGCAGGAGTAGGAGGAATAGGTGTCGGAGTAGTTGTAGAAACATAGTAGGAGTAGGAGAAGTATTACAAGGATGATAAGAAGAAGCAGGAGTAGGAGGAATAGGTGTTGGAGTAGTTGTAGAAACATAGTAGGAGTAGGAGAAGTAGTACAAGGATGATAGGAAGGAGCAGGAGTAGGAGGAATAGGTGTCGGAGTAGTTGTAGAAACATAGTAGGAGTAGGAGAAGTATTACAAGGATGATAAGAAGGAGCAGGAGTAGGAGGAATAGGTGTCGGAGTAGTTGTAGAAACATAGTAGGAGTAGGAGAGGTAGTACAAGGATGATAGGAAGGAGCAGGAGTAGGAGGAATAGGTGTCGGAGTAGTTGTAGAAACATAGTAGGAGTAGGAGAAGTAGTACAAGGATGATAGGAAGGAGCAGGAGTAGGAGGAATAGGTGTCGGAGTAGTTGTAGAAACATAGTAGGAGTAGGAGAAGTATTACAAGGATGATAAGAAGGAGCAGGAGTAGGAGGAATAGGTGTCGGAGTAGTTGTAGAAACATAGTAGGAGTTGGAGAAATAATACAAGAATGATAAGAAGAAGCAGGAGTAGGAGGAATAGGTGTTGGAGTAGTTGTAGAAACATAGTAGGAGTAGGAGAAATAGTACATGGATGATAGGAAGGAGCAGGAGTAGGAGGAATAGGTATTGGCGTAGTTGTAGAAACATAGTAGGAGTAGGAGAGGTAGTACAAGGATGATAGGAAGGAGCAGGAGTAGGAGGAATAGGTGTCGGAGTAGTTGTAGAAACATAGTAGGAGTAGGAGAGGTAGTACAAGGATGATAGGAAGGAGCAGGAGTAGGAGGAATAGGTGTCGGAGTAGTTGTAGAAACATAGTAGGAGTAGGAGAAGTAGTACAAGGATGATAGGAAGGAGCAGGAGTAGGAGGAATGGGTGTCGGAGTAGTTGTAGAAACATAGTAGGAGTAGGAGAAGTATTACAAGGATGATAAGAAGGAGCAGGAGTAGGAGGAATAGGTGTCGGAGTAGTTGTAGAAACATAGTAGGAGTTGGAGAAATAATACAAGAATGATAAGAAGAAGCAGGAGTAGGAGGAATAGGTGTTGGAGTAGTTGTAGAAACATAGTAGGAGTAGGAGAAATAGTACATGGATGATAGGAAGGAGCAGGAGTAGGAGGAATAGGTATTGGCGTAGTTGTATAAACATAGTAGGAGTAGGAGAAGTAGTACAAGGATGATAGGAAGGAGCAGGAGTAGGAGGAATAGGTGTCGGAGTAGTTGTAGAAACATAGTAGGAGTAGGAGAAGTATTACAAGGATGATAAGAAGGAGCAGGAGTAGGAGGAATAGGTGTCGGAGTAGTTGTAGAAACATAGTAGGAGTTGGAGAAATAGTACAAGGATGATAAGAAGAAGCAGGAGTAGGAGGAATAGGTTTTGGAGTAGTTGTAGAAACATAGTAGGAGTAGGAGAAATAGTACAAGGATGATAGGAAGGAGCAGGAGTAGGAGGAATAGGTGTTGGAGTAGTTGTAGAAACATAGTAGGAGTAGGAGAAGTAGTACAAGGATGATAGGAAGGAGCAGGAGTAGGAGGAATAGGTGTTGGAGTAGTTGTAGAAACATAGTAGGAGTAGGAGAAGTATTACAAGGATGATAAGAAGAAGCAGGAGTAGGAGGAATAGGTGTTGGAGTAGTTGTAGAAACATAGTAGGAGTAGGAGAAGTAGTACAAGGATGATAGGAAGGAGCAGGAGTAGGAGGAATAGGTGTCGGAGTAGTTGTAGAAACATAGTAGGAGTAGGAGAGGTAGTACAAGGATGATAAGAAGGAGCAGGAGTAGGAGGAATAGGTGTCGGAGTAGTTGTAGAAACATAGTAGGAGTAGGAGATGTAGTACAAGGATGATAAGAAGGAGCAGGAGTAGGAGGAATAGGTGTCGGAGTAGTTGTAGAAACATAGTAGGAGTAGGAGATGTAGTACAAGGATGATAAGAAGGAGCAGGAGTAGGAGGAATAGGTGTCGGAGTAGTTGTAGAAACATAGTAGGAGTAGGAGAAGTAGTACAAGGATGATAAGAAGGAGCAGGAGTAGGAGGAATAGGTGTCGGAGTAGTTGTAGAAACATAGTAGGAGTAGGAGATGTAGTACAAGGATGATAAGAAGGAGCAGGAGTAGGAGGAATAGGTGTCTGAGTAATTGTAGAAACATAGTAGGAGTAGAAGAAGTAGTACAAGGATGATAAGAAGGAGCAGGAGTAGGAGGAATAGGTGTCGGAGTAGTTGTAGAAACATAGTAGGAGTAGGAGATGTAGTACAAGGATGATAAGAAGGAGCAGGAGTAGGAGGAATAGGTGTCGGAGTAGTTGTAGAAACATAGTAGGAGTAGGAGAAGTAGTACAAGGATGATAAGAAGGAGCAGGAGTAGGAGGAATAGGTGTCGGAGTAGTTGTAGAAACATAGTAGGAGTAGGAGAAGTAGTACAAGGATGATAAGAAGGAGCAGGAGTAGGAGGAATAGGTGTCGGAGTAGTTGTAGAAACATAGTAGGAGTAGGAGATGTAGTACAAGGATGATAAGAAGGAGCAGGAGTAGGAGGAATAGGTGTCGGAGTAGTTGTAGAAACATAGTAGGAGTAGGAGAGGTAGTACAAGGATGATAAGAAGGAGCAGGAGTAGGAGGAATAGGTGTCGGAGTAGTTGTAGAAACATAGAAGGAGTAGGAGAGGTAGTACAAGGATGATAGGAAGGAGCAGGAGTAGGAGGAATAGGTGTCGGAGTAGTTGTACACACATAGTAGGAGTAGGAGAAATAGTACAAGGATGATAAGAAGGAGCAGGAGTAGGAGGAATAGGTGTCGGAATAGTTGTAGAAACATAGTAGGAGTTGGAGAAATAGTACAAGGATGATAAGAAGAAGCAGGAGTAGGAGGAATAGGTGTCGGAGTAGTTGTAGAAACATAGTAGGAGTTGGAGAGGTAGTACAAGGATGATAAGAAGTAGCAGGAGTAGGAGGAATAGGTGTCGGAGTAGTTGTAGAAACATAGTAGGAGTAGGAGAGGTAGTACAAGGATGATAAGAAGGAGCAGGAGTAGGAGGAATAGGTGTCGGAGTAGTTGTAGAAACATAGTAGGAGTAGGAGATGTAGTACAAGGATGATAAGAAGGAGCAGGAGTAGGAGGAATAGGTGTCGGAGTAGTTGTAGAAACATAGTAGGAGTAGGAGATGTAGTACAAGGATGATAAGAAGGAGCAGGAGTAGGAGGAATAGGTGTCGGAGTAGTTGTAGAAACATAGTAGGAGTAGGAGATGTAGTACAAGGATGATAAGAAGGAGCAGGAGTAGGAGGAATAGGTGTCGGAGTAGTTGTAGAAACATAGTAGGAGTAGGAGAAGTAGTACAAGGATGATAAGAAGGAGCAGGAGTAGGAGGAATAGGTGTCGGAGTAGTTGTAGAAACATAGTAGGAGTAGGAGATGTAGTACAAGGATGATAAGAAGGAGCAGGAGTAGGAGGAATAGGTGTCGGAGTAGTTGTAGAAACATAGTAGGAGTAGGAGAAGTAGTACAAGGATGATAAGAAGGAGCAGGAGTAGGAGGAATAGGTGTCGGCGTAGTTGTAGAAACATAGTAGGAGTAGGAGAAGTAGTACAAGGATGATAAGAAGGAGCAGGAGTAGGAGGAATAGGTGTCGGAGTAGTTGTAGAAACATAGTAGGAGTAGGAGATGTAGTACAAGGATGATAAGAAGGAGCAGGAGTAGGAGGAATAGGTGTCGGAGTAGTTGTAGAAACATAGTAGGAGTAGGAGAAGTAGTACAAGGATGATAAGAAGGAGCAGGAGTAGGAGGAATAGGTGTCGGAGTAGTTGTAGAAACATAGTAGGAGTAGGAGAAGTAGTACAAGGATGATAAGAAGGAGCAGGAGTAGGAGGAATAGGTGTCGGAGTAGTTGTAGAAACATAGTATGAGTTGGAGAAGTAGTACAATGATGATAAGAAGGAGCAGGAGTAGGAGGAATAGGTGTCGGAGTAGTTGTAGAAACATAGTAGGAGTTGGAGAAATAGTACAAGGATGATAAGAAGGAGCAGGAGTAGGAGGAATAGGTGTCGGAGTAGTTGTAGAAACATAGTAGGAGTAGGAGAAGTAGTACAAGGATGATAAGAAGGAGCAGGAGTAGGAGGAATAGGTGTTGGAGTAGTTGTAGAAACATAGTAGGAGTAGGAGAAGTAGTACAAGGATGATAAGAAGGAGCAGGAGTAGGAGGAATAGGTGTTGGAGTAGTTGTAGAAACATAGTAGGAGTTGGAGAAGTAGTACAAGGATGATAAGAAGGAGCAGGAGTAGGAGGAATAGGTGTCGGAGTAGTTGTAGAAACATAGTAGGAGTAGGAGAAGTAGTACAAGGATGATAAGAAGGAGCAGGAGTAGAAGGAATAGGTGTCGGAGTAGTTGTAGAAACATAGTAGGAGTAGGAGATGTAGTACAAGGATGATACGAAGGAGCAGGAGTAGGAGGAATAGGTGTCGGAGTAGTTGTAGAAACATAGTAGGAGTAGGAGAAATAGTACAAGGATGATAAGAAGGAGCAGGAGTAGGAGGAATAGGTGTCGGAGTAGTTGTAGAAACATAGTAGGAGTAGGAGAAGTAGTACAAGGATGATAAGAAGGAGCAGGAGTAGGAGGAATAGGTGTCGGAGTAGTTGTAGAAACATAGTAGGAGTTGGAAAAGTAGTACAAGGATGATAAGAAGGAGCAGGAGTAGGAGGAATTGGTGTTGGAGTAGTTGTAGAAACATAGTAGGAGTTGGAGAAATAGTACAAGGATGATAAGAAGAAGCAGGAGTAGGCGGGAATAGGTGTCGGAGTAGTTGTAGAAACATAGTAGGAGTAGGAGAGGTAGTACAAGGATGATAGGAAGGAGAAGGAGTAGGAGGAATAGGTGTCGGAGTAGTTGTAGAAACATAGTAGGAGTAGGAGAAGTAGTACAAGGATGATAGGAAGGAGCAGGAGTAGGAGGAATAGGTGTCGGAGTAGTTGTAGAAACATAGTAGGAGTAGGAGAAGTATTACAAGGATGATAAGAAGGAGCAGGAGTAGGAGGAATAGGTGTCGGAGTAGTTGTAGAAACATAGTAGGAGTTGGAGAAATAATACAAGAATGATAAGAAGAAGCAGGAGTAGGAGGAATAGGTGTTGGAGTAGTTGTAGAAACATAGTAGGAGTAGGAGAAATAGTACATGGATGATAGGAAGGAGCAGGAGTAGGAGGAATAGGTATTGGCGTAGTTGTAGAAACATAGTAGGAGTAGGAGAAGTAGTACAAGGATGATAGGAAGGAGCAGGAGTAGGAGGAATAGGTGTCGGAGTACTTGTAGAAACATAGTAGGAGTAGGAGAAGTATTACAAGGATGATAAGAAGGAGCAGGAGTAGGAGGAATAGGTGTCGGAGTAGTTGTAGAAACATAGTAGGAGTTGGAGAAATAGTACAAGGATGATAAGAAGAAGCAGGAGTAGGAGGAATAGGTGTCGGAGTAGTTGTAGAAACATAGTAGGAGTAGGAGAAATAGTACAAGGATGATAGGAAGGAGCAGGAGTAGGAGGAATAGGTGTTGGAGTAGTTGTAGAAACATAGTAGGAGTAGGAGAAGTAGTACAAGGATGATAGGAAGGAGCAGGAGTAGGAGGAATAGGTGTTGGAGTAGTTGTAGAAACATAGTAGGAGTAGGAGAGGTAGTACAAGGATGATAAGAAGGAGCAGGAGTAGGAGGAATAGGTGTCGGAGTAGTTGTAGAAACATAGTAGGAGTAGGAGAGGTAGTACAAGGATGATAGGAAGGAGCAGGAGTAGGAGGAATAGGTGTCGGAGTAGTTGTAGAAACATAGTAGGAGTAGGAGAAGTAGTACAAGGATGATAGGAAGGAGCAGGAGTAGGAGGAATAGGTGTCGGAGTAGTTGTAGAAACATAGTAGGAGTAGGAGAAGTATTACAAGGATGATAAGAAGGAGCAGGAGTAGGAGGAATAGGTGTCGGAGTAGTTGTAGAAACATAGTAGAAGTAGGAGAAGTAGTACAAGGATGATAAGAAGGAGCAGGAGTAGGAGGAATAGGTGTCGGAGTAGTTGTAGAAACATAGTAGGAGTTGGAGAAATAGTACAAGGATGATAAGAAGAAGCAGGAGTAGGAGGAATAGGTGTTGGAGTAGTTGTAGAAACATAGTAGGAGTAGGAGAAATAGTACATGGATGATAGGAAGGAGCAGGAGTAGGAGGAATAGGTATTGGCGTAGTTGTAGAAACATAGTAGGAGTAGGAGAGGTAGTACAAGGATGATAGGAAGGAGCAGGAGTAGGAGGAATAGGTGTCGGAGTAGTTGTAGAAACATAGTAGGAGTAGGAGAGGTAGTACAAGGATGACAGGAAGGAGCAGGAGTAGGAGGAATAGGTGTCGGAGTAGTTGTAGAAACATAGTAGGAGTAGGAGAAGTAGTACAAGGATGATAGGAAGGAGCAGGAGTAGGAGGAATAGGTGTCGGAGTAGTTGTAGAAACATAGTAGGAGTAGGAGAAGTATTACAAGGATGATAAGAAGGAGCAGGAGTAGGAGGAATAGGTGTCGGAGTAGTTGTAGAAACATAGTAGGAGTTGGAGAAATAATACAAGAATGATAAGAAGAAGCAGGAGTAGGAGGAATAGGTGTTGGAGTAGTTGTAGAAACATAGTAGGAGTAGGAGAAATAGTACATGGATGATAGGAAGGAGCAGGAGTAGGAGGAATAGGTATTGGCGTAGTTGTAGAAACATAGTAGGAGTAGGAGAGGTAGTACAAGGATGATAGGAAGGAGCAGGAGTAGGAGGAATAGGTGTCGGAGTAGTTGTAGAAACATAGTAGGAGTAGGAGAGGTAGTACAAGGATGATAGGAAGGAGCAGGAGTAGGAGGAATAGGTGTCGGAGTAGTTGTAGAAACATAGTAGGAGTAGGAGAAGTAGTACAAGGATGATAGGAAGGAGCAGGAGTAGGAGGAATAGGTGTCGGAGTAGTTGTAGAAACATAGTAGGAGTAGGAGAAGTATTACAAGGATGATAAGAAGGAGCAGGAGTAGGAGGAATAGGTGTCGGAGTAGTTGTAGAAAGCTAGTAGGAGTTGGAGAAATAATACAAGAATGATAAGAAGAAGCAGGAGTAGGAGGAATAGGTGTTGGAGTAGTTGTAGAAACATAGTAGGAGTAGGAGAAATAGTACATGGATGATAGGAAGGAGCAGGAGTAGGAGGAATAGGTATTGGCGTAGTTGTAGAAACATAGTAGGAGTAGGAGAAGTAGTACAAGGATGATAGGAAGGAGCAGGAGTAGGAGGAATAGGTGTCGGAGTACTTGTAGAAACATAGTAGGAGTAGGAGAAGTATTACAAGGATGATAAGAAGGAGCAGGAGTAGGAGGAATAGGTGTCGGAGTAGTTGTAGAAACATAGTAGGAGTTGGAGAAATAGTACAAGGATGATAAGAAGAAGCAGGAGTAGGAGGAATAGGTGTCGGAGTAGTTGTAGAAACATAGTAGGAGTAGGAGAAATAGTACAAGGATGATAGGAAGGAGCAGGAGTAGGAGGAATAGGTGTTGGAGTAGTTGTAGAAACATAGTAGGAGTAGGAGAAGTAGTACAAGGATGATAGGAAAGAGCAGGAGTAGGAGGAATAGGTGTTGGAGTAGTTGTAGAAACATAGTAGGAGTAGGAGAAGTAGTACAAGGATGATAGGAAGGAGCAGGAGTAGGAGGAATAGGTGTCGGAGTAGTTGTAGAAACATAGTAGGAGTAGGAGAAGTATTACAAGGATGATAAGAAGAAGCAGGAGTAGGAGGAATAGGTGTTGGAGTAGTTGTAGAAACATATTAGGAGTAGGAGAAGTAGTACAAGGATGATAGGAAGGAGCAGGAGTAGGAGGAATAGGTGTCGGAGTAGTTGTAGAAACATAGTAGGAGTAGGAGAAGTATTACAAGGATGATAAGAAGGAGCAGGAGTAGGAGGAATAGGTGTCGGAGTAGTTGTAGAAACATAGTAGGAGTAGGAGAAGTATTACAAGGATGATGAGAAGGAGCAGGAGTAGGAGGAATAGGTGTCGGAGTAGTTGTAGAAACATAGTAGGAGTTGGAGAAATAGTACAAGGATGATAAGAAGAAGCAGGAGTAGGAGGAATAGGTTTTGGAGTAGTTGTAGAAACATAGTAGGAGTAGGAGAAATAGTACAAGGATGATAGGAAGGAGCAGGAGTAGGAGGAATAGGTGTTGGAGTAGTTGTAGAAACATAGTAGGAGTAGGAGAAGTAGTACAAGGATGATAGGAAGGAGCAGAAGTAGGAGGAATAGGTGTTGGAGTAGTTGTAGAAACATAGTAGGAGTAGGAGAAGTAGTACAAGGATGATAGGAAGGAGCAGGAGTAGGAGGAATAGGTGTCGGAGTAGTTGTAGAAACATAGTAGGAGTAGGAGAAGTAGTACAAGGATGATAGGAAGGAGCAGGAGTAGGAGGAATAGGTGTCGGAGTAGTTGTAGAAACATAGTAGGAGTAGGAGAAGTATTACAAGGATGATAAGAAGGAGCAGGAGTAGGAGGAATAGGTGTCGGAGTAGTTGTAGAAACATAGTAGGAGTTGGAGAAATAATACAAGAATGATAAGAAGAAGCAGGAGTAGGAGGAATAGGTGTTGGAGTAGTTGTAGAAACATAGTAGGAGTAGGAGAAATAGTACATGGATGATAGGAAGGAGCAGGAGTAGGAGGAATAGGTATTGGCGTAGTTGTAGAAACATAGTAGGAGTAGGAGAGGTAGTACAAGGATGATAGGAAGGAGCAGGAGTAGGAGGAATAGGTGTCGGAGTAGTTGTAGAAACATAGTAGGAGTAGGAGAGGTAGTACAAGGATGATAGGAAGGAGCAGGAGTAGGAGGAATAGGTGTCGGAGTAGTTGTAGAAACATAGTAGGAGTAGGAGAAGTAGTACAAGGATGATAGGAAGGAGCAGGAGTAGGAGGAATAGGTGTCGGAGTAGTTGTAGAAACATAGTAGGAGTAGGAGAAGTATTACAAGGATGATAAGAAGGAGCAGGAGTAGGAGGAATAGGTGTCGGAGTAGTTGTAGAAACATAGTAGGAGTTGGAGAAATAATACAAGAATGATAAGAAGAAGCAGGAGTAGGAGGAATAGGTGTTGGAGTAGTTGTAGAAACATAGTAGGAGTAGGAGAAATAGTACATGGATGATAGGAAGGAGCAGGAGTAGGAGGAATAGGTATTGGCGTAGTTGTAGAAACATAGTAGGAGTAGGAGAAGTAGTACAAGGATGATAGGAAGGAGCAGGAGTAGGAGGAATAGGTGTCGGAGTACTTGTAGAAACATAGTAGGAGTAGGAGAAGTATTACAAGGATGATAAGAAGGAGCAGGAGTAGGAGGAATAGGTGTCGGAGTAGTTGTAGAAACATAGTAGGAGTTGGAGAAATAGTACAAGGATGTTAAGAAGAAGCAGGAGTAGGAGGAATAGGTTTTGGAGTAGTTGTAGAAACATAGTAGGAGTAGGAGAAATAGTACAAGGATGATAGGAAGGAGCAGGAGTAGGAGGAATAGGTGTTGGAGTAGTTGTAGAAACATAGTAGGAGTAGGAGAAGTAGTACAAGGATGATAGGAAGGAGCAGGAGTAGGAGGAATAGGTGTTGGAGTAGTTGTAGAAACATAGTAGGAGTAGGAGAAGTAGTACAAGGATGATAGGAAGGAGCAGGAGTAGGAGGAATAGGTGTCGGAGTAGTTGTAGAAACATAGTAGGAGTAGGAGAAGTATTACAAGGATGATAAGAAGAAGCAGGAGTAGGAGGAATAGGTGTTGGAGTAGTTTTAGAAACATAGTAGGAGTAGGAGAAGTAGTACAAGGATGATAGGAAGGAGCAGGAGTAGGAGGAATAGGTGTCGGAGTAGTTGTAGAAACATAGTAGGAGTAGGAGAAGTATTACAAGGATGATAAGAAGGAGCAGGAGTAGGAGGAATAGGTGTCGGAGTAGTTGTAGAAACATAGTAGGAGTAGGAGAAGTATTACAAGGATGATAAGAAGGAGCAGGAGTAGGAGGAATAGGTGTCGGAGTAGTTGTAGAAACATAGTAGGAGTTGGAGAAATAGTACAAGGATGATAAGAAGAAGCAGAAGTAGGAGGAATAGGTTTTGGAGTAGTTGTAGAAACATAGTAGGAGTAGGAGAAATAGTACAAGGATGATAGGAAGGATCAGGAGTAGGAGGAATAGGTGTTGGAGTAGTTGTAGAAACATAGTAGGAGTAGGAGAAGTAGTACAAGGATGATAGGAAGGAGCAAAAGTAGGAGGAATAGGTGTTGGAGTAGTTGTAGAAACATAGTAGGAGTAGGAGAAGTAGTACAATGATGATAGGAAGGAGCAGGAGTAGGAGGAATAGGTGTCGGAGTAGTTGTAGAAACATAGTAGGAGTAGGAGAAGTATTACAAGGATGATAAGAAGAAGCAGGAGTAGGAGGAATAGGTGTTGGAGTAGTTGTAGAAACATAGTAGGAGTAGGAGAAGTAGTACAAGGATGATAGGAAGGAGCAGGAGTAGGAGGAATAGGTGTCGGAGTAGTTGTAGAAACATAGTAGGAGTAGGAGAAGTATTACAAGGATGATAAGAAGGAGCAGGAGTAGGAGGAATAGGTGTCGGAGTAGTTGTAGAAACATAGTAGGAGTAGGAGAGGTAGTACAAGGATGATAGGAAGGAGCAGGAGTAGGAGGAATAGGTGTCGGAGTAGTTGTAGAAACATAGTAGGAGTAGGAGAAGTAGTACAAGGATGATAGGAAGGAGCAGGAGTAGGAGGAATAGGTGTCGGAGTAGTTGTAGAAACATAGTAGGAGTAGGAGAAGTATTACAAGGATGATAAGAAGGAGCAGGAGTAGGAGGAATAGGTGTCGGAGTAGTTGTAGAAACATAGTAGGAGTTGGAGAAATAATACAAGAATGATAAGAAGAAGCAGGAGTAGGAGGAATAGGTGTTGGAGTAGTTGTAGAAACATAGTAGGAGTAGGAGAAATAGTACATGGATGATAGGAAGGAGCAGGAGTAGGAGGAATAGGTATTGGCGTAGTTGTAGAAACATAGTAGGAGTAGGAGAGGTAGTACAAGGATGATAGGAAGGAGCAGGAGTAGGAGGAATAGGTGTCGGAGTAGTTGTAGAAACATAGTAGGAGTAGGAGAGGTAGTACAAGGATGATAGGAAGGAGCAGGAGTAGGAGGAATAGGTGTCGGAGTAGTTGTAGAAACATAGTAGGAGTAGGAGAAGTAGTACAAGGATGATAGGAAGGAGCAGGAGTAGGAGGAATAGGTGTCGGAGTAGTTGTAGAAACATAGTAGGAGTAGGAGAAGTATTACAAGGATGATAAGAAGGAGCAGGAGTAGGAGGAATAGGTGTCGGAGTAGTTGTAGAAACATAGTAGGAGTTGGAGAAATAATACAAGAATGATAAGAAGAAGCAGGAGTAGGAGGAATAGGTGTTGGAGTAGTTGTAGAAACATAGTAGGAGTAGGAGAAATAGTACATGGATGATAGGAAGGAGCAGGAGTAGGAGGAATAGGTATTGGCGTAGTTGTATAAACATAGTAGGAGTAGGAGAAGTAGTACAAGGATGATAGGAAGGAGCAGGAGTAGGAGGAATAGGTGTCGGAGTAGTTGTAGAAACATAGTAGGAGTAGGAGAAGTATTACAAGGATGATAAGAAGGAGCAGGAGTAGGAGGAATAGGTGTCGGAGTAGTTGTAGAAACATAGTAGGAGTTGGAGAAATAGTACAAGGATGATAAGAAGAAGCAGGAGTAGGAGGAATAGGTTTTGGAGTAGTTGTAGAAACATAGTAGGAGTAGGAGAAATAGTACAAGGATGATAGGAAGGAGCAGGAGTAGGAGGAATAGGTGTTGGAGTAGTTGTAGAAACATAGTAGGAGTAGGAGAAGTAGTACAAGGATGATAGGAAGGAGCAGGAGTAGGAGGAATAGGTGTTGGAGTAGTTGTAGAAACATAGTAGGAGTAGGAGAAGTATTACAAGGATGATAAGAAGAAGCAGGAGTAGGAGGAATAGGTGTTGGAGTAGTTGTAGAAACATAGTAGGAGTAGGAGAAGTAGTACAAGGATGATAGGAAGGAGCAGGAGTAGGAGGAATAGGTGTCGGAGTAGTTGTAGAAACATAGTAGGAGTAGGAGAAGTATTACAAGGATGATAAGAAGGAGCAGGAGTAGGAGGAATAGGTGTCGGAGTAGTTGTAGAAACATAGTAGGAGTAGGAGAAGTATTACAAGGATGATAAGAAGGAGCAGGAGTAGGAGGAATAGGTGTCGGAGTAGTTGTAAAAACATAGTAGGAGTTGGAGAAATAGTACAAGGATGATAAGAAGAAGCAGGAGTAGGAGGAATAGGTTTTGGAGTAGTTGTAGAAACATAGTAGGAGTAGGAGAAATAGTACAAGGATGATAGGAAGGAGCAGGAGTAGGAGGAATAGGTGTTGGAGTAGTTGTAGAAACATAGTAGGAGTAGGAGAAGTAGTACAAGGATGATAGGAAGGAGCAGGAGTAGGAGGAATAGGTGTTGGAGTAGTTGTAGAAACATAGTAGGAGTAGGAGAAGTAGTACAAGGATGATAGGAAGGAGCAGGAGTAGGAGGAATAGGTGTCGGAGTAGTTGTAGAAACATAGTAGGAGTAGGAGAAGTATTACAAGGATGATAAGAAGAAGCAGGAGTAGGAGGAATAGGTGTTGGAGTAGTTGTAGAAACATAGTAGGAGTAGGAGAAGTAGTACAAGGATGATAGGAAGGAGCAGGAGTAGGAGGAATAGGTGTCGGAGTAGTTGTAGAAACATAGTAGGAGTAGGAGAAGTATTACAAGGATGATAAGAAGGAGCAGGAGTAGGAGGAATAGGTGTCGGAGTAGTTGTAGAAACATAGTAGGAGTTGGAGAAATAGTACAAGGATGATAAGAAGAAGCAGGAGTAGGAGGAATAGGTGTTGGAGTAGTTGTAGAAACATAGTAGGAGTAGGAGAAATAGTACATGGATGATAGGAAGGAGCAGGAGTAGGAGGAATAGGTATTGGCGTAGTTGTAGAAACATAGTAGGAGTAGGAGAGGTAGTACAAGGATGATAAGAAGAAGCAGAAGTAGGAGGAATAGGTGTCGGAGTAGTTGTAGAAACATAGTAGGAGAAGGAGAGGTAGTACAAGGATAATAAGAAGAAGCAGGAGTAGGAGGAATAGGTGTTGGAGTAGTTGTAGAAACATAGTAGGAGTAGGAGAAATAGTACATGGATGATAGGAAGGAGCAGGAGTAGGAGGAATAGGTATTGGCGTAGTTGTAGAAACATAGTAGGAGTAGGAGAGGTAGTACAAGGATGATAAGAAGAAGCAGAAGTAGGAGGAATAGGTGTTGGAGTAGTTGTAGAAACATAGTAGGAGTAGGAGAAGTAGTACAAGGATGATAGGAAGGAGCAGGAGTAGGAGGAATAGGTGTTGGAGTAGTTGTAGAAACATAGTAGGAGTAGGAGAAGTAGTACAAGGATGATAGGAAGGAGCAGGCGTAGGAGGAATAGGTGTCGGAGTAGTTGTAGAAACATAGTAGGAGTTGGAGAAATAATACAAGAATGATAAGAAGAAGCAGGAGTAGGAGGAATAGGTGTTGGAGTAGTTGTAGAAACATAGTAGGAGTAGCAGAGTAGTACGAGGATGATAAGAAGGAGCATGAGTAGGAGGAATATGTGTCGGAGTAGTTGTAGAAACATAGTAGGAGTAGGATAGGTAGAACAAGGATGATAAGAAGGAGCAGGAGTAGGAGGAATAGGTGTCGGAGTAGTTGTAGAAACATAGTAGGAGTTGGAGAAGTAGTACAAGGATGATAAGATGGAGCAGGAGTAGGAGGAATAGGTGTCGGAGTAGTTGTAGAAACATAGTAGGAGTTGGGGAAGTAGTACAAGGATGATAAGAAGGAGCAGGAGTAGGAGGAATAGGTGTTGGAGTAGTTGTAGAAACATAGTAGGAGTTGGAGAAGTAGTACAAGGATGATAAGAAGGAGCAGGAGTAGGAGGAATAGGTGTTGGAGTAGTTGTAGAAACATAGTAGGAGTAGGAGAAGTAGTACAAGGATGATAAGAAGGAGCAGGAGTAGGAGGAATAGGTGTTGGAGTAGTTGTAAAAAACATAGTAGGAGTTGGAGAAATAGTACAAGGATGATAAGAAGAAGCAGGAGTAGGAGGAATAGGTGTCAGAGTAGTTGTAGAAACATAGTAGGAGTAGGAGAAGTAGTACAAGGATGATAAGAAGGAGCAGGAGTAGGAGGAATAGGTGTCGGAGTAGTTGTAGAAACATAGTAGGAGTAGGAGAAATAGTACAAGGATGATAAGAAGGAGCAGGAGTAGGAGGAATAGGTGTTGGAGTAGTTGTAGAAATATAGTAGGAGTAGGAGAAATAGTACAAGGATGATAAGAAGGAGCAGGAGTAGGAGGAATAGGTGTCGGAGTAGTTGTAGAAACATAGTAGGAGTTGGAGAAATAGTACAAGGATGATAAGAAGGAGCAGGAGTAGGAGGAATAGGTGTCGGAGTAGTTGTAGAAACATAGTAGGAGTTGGAGAAATAGTACAAGGATGATAAGAAGAAGCAGGAGTAGGAGGAATAGGTGTCGGAGTAGTTGTAGAAACATAGTAGGAGTAGGAGAAATAGTACAAGGATGATAAGAAGGAGCAGGAGTAGGAGAAATAGGTGTCGGAGTAGTTGTATAAACATAGTAGGAGTTGGAGAAATAGTACAAGGATGATAAGAATGAGCAGGAGTAGGAGGAATAGGTGTCGGAGTAGTTGTAGAAACATAGCAGGAGTAGGAGAAGTAGTACAAGGATGATAAGAAGGAGCAGGAGTAGGAGGAATAGGTGTCGGAGTAGTTGTAGAAACATAGTAGGAGTAGGAGAAGTAGTACAAGGATGATAAGAAGGAGCAGGAGTAGGAGGAATAGGTGTCGGAGTAGTTGTAGAAACATAGTAGGAGTTGCAGAAGTAGTACAAGGATGATAAGAAGGAGCAGGAGTAGGAGGAATAGGTGTCGGAGTAGTTGTAGAAACATAGCAGGAGTAGGAGAAGTATTGGAAGACACAATAACATGTCAACATCATTCTTATAAACACTCAGACATACGTAACAATACTTCAAACTATAAGTGTAGTTTTCTTACAGAAAGATTGCATTCAGATTTATTTGATGGAGTCTTACATTCGTAATTATCTTTAAATGTACCTTGTGTCGGGTTTACGCTTAACGTAACTAACCTGCCAACAACAGCCAAATTTGCCAACATGCGTACACTGTTTCTAAACCTACTGACGACGAGGTATATATAATAATATATATATAACCTACATATTGTGAGAATCCAAACTCTAAAGACACAATAAAAACGGCTTTAATAATCAGCCGCGCCAACACCAATACTGGAGCGTTGAATTAAGAGTTACCAACCCATAATTCATTGTACGCATATTCAATCACGGATATTCAAGAACCCGTGAAAGATCATATACTTTTAATCGGCACATATACATTATTATATGACCACAACACCTGTATAGAGTTTTGATATACGGTTTTGTAGTGTAATCTTGCAGTTATTTGGCGGGTTAGTTTCTTTAACACGTTTAATGTTCGCCTTTATTAGTTTCAGATCACTATGTATGGACGACGCGTATTTTATTTGCATTTCATGTTATTGAGATGTAGCGTTTTTCCTCACATGAGGAAGCTTCAACAATACTGAAACGATATCTGCACTGGCTGTATTCTGATATACATATGTAAATGAAAGGCCTATCTGAAATTATCAAACAATAACAAATATCATGTTGAATTTTATAATATTTGCTGGCTTGTCAGGCGTATAGAATTTCCTTTCATCTCGAAGTGAGATTTGTAACAATATATTAATGCATAAAGTTCAGAATGTTCTATCTAGTTGACCTAATTTGATCGAAATGAGAAATAAACATATGTAGGTTATCATTGAATCAAATTGAAACACTTTCAGTATAATGGTTCTACAATTTAACCCTTTTTCAACACATTTAAACATGACCTTGGCTCCGTTCGTCGGTACTAAACCTGTTTACACTCAAAGGTACTTTCATTTCCTAAACCGTACACTATCTTAGTATTACACGACAACGTTCGAGTTACGAGATATTGATGTCAGAACATTTATTTTTGGAATTTCATATATTTACCATATATTGCCTTTAGTAATACATGTAATTAATGTAGTCACTCCGGTTCAAGTAGCTGATAAAAGACATATATGATTTTTTAACTAATTTGACTATCTTTAACCGCAAGCTATTTTTTTTTACAAAAGAGCAACAACTACATGTAAACAATGGTGGCGTGGTAATATCTTCCATACGTTATCGAATATTCCATTTAATTATACAATTGTCAAATCAATCAAAATATGGTGTTGACATCGTGCCGCTCTGGCCTAACATTACGTGTTCCCGCCTTAAATTCATTAAGCGATCGGAAAACTTATATTTAACAGGATTTTATAACGGATATTTCGACAATAAAACACCTTTAAAAACATTTTTACTGAAAAGAATACGATAACCTTTTTCAAACTTACCTACTAAATCTTTTAATTTTACAATATTGTAATGTTTAAAGCCGAAATTAAGGGTTTATTTCATACCCGAGCCAACCACATTTTCGCTTCTTGGAGAAGGGGTTGGGTGGGGTATGAACGTTACTACTCGGAGCATGTAATGATTTGAATGGAATATATTAATGGACTCGGGCATAACATGTTTACCTTGACCATGGTGCGTAACTTGTGCTGAATTTCCTTATCAGTAAGGGATAATTGTTATCATGGTTATGCTCATTTATTATGTTTACATTACGTGGTCCTGCCTTAATTCCATTAGGGTGGAATCACACTTTTGAAATATTTTTGAAACTGCATATGAAATTTATACCAAATTAAAATTTAAACTTTTCTCAATGTGGAACTGATTTTTTTTTTGATTATCATTCAGGCGTATAAGATAAGACGTCGTAAAGAATGCTTGGTTCGTCACTTATGCCGCCATTTTGCAGAACCTCTTTCTTAATCCTCCGTGATGCCACTGAGTTTCGTCGGTGTGTTCTTGGGCAAAACACTTTCCCTTAGCCTCGTCCGTCGGATGGGGACGTAAACCGGGCAGTCCCGTATATCGGTCTATCCTCCGAGCACGTTAAAGAACCATAGGGATCTCTTCAATAATAAGAGTAGGGCACGGTTCCCGGATACCTATGTATCCTTCCCCTCTCTCTGGGACGGCTCTAAATGACCTATAATGTGTTGATGAGCCGTTAAACAACATTCAATTTTTTCCAGAAAGTTTGCATAATTTTGTTTATACTGGTGCCACTAAATATCGAGATGTGTGCCTGAGTATTGTTTAATCACCCAGGATATGTTCCCTGCTTTTTAGTTTAGTATTTTGACTGTTACCTGTGATACGCAGGCTTCATAACTTCTGCTCTCAACTGAAGTCCATTTTGTTTATTTCGCACATTGTTTTCTCGTTTTGGGGACTATTGTGAAAATACCCACTTGAAGGTTGCGTGTTCACCGTCATATGCAGACCATCTTCGAGATGGCTCAGATGTGTGTACCTATTGACATTTTAAATATTGAGTTATGCTCAACGCGGAGTTACAGGACGTGAACGGTGGCACGCATTTTTCACTACCGTTCATGAACAGCAGTCTCAATAAAACCGAGACTGCACTATTTGTCGCATTTATTGTGGTCATCGATTTCCGAATTTCTCTTTTCATACTCTCTGTGTACTCGTTTTAAGAAAACAGTTTAAACAATTGATAAACATATATTTACATTCCAGTATTAGCATATAAATCCAGCATATAGAGAATATGCATAAATATATAACAGCATAAATTTGATACTGAATTCATATCACGAGGGAAAAAAGTGGCAATTTGGTTAAAAAAACGAATTCGAAGAACGAGCTTTTTTAACCAAATTACCATTTTTTCCCTCGAGTGACATTAATTCAGTATCAAATGTATGCTGTTAATTATACCGTTTATTAAAAGAAGAAATTAAAAAATATTTTAACTTGAAACGACAAATATGTTAAAAAAGTAGTTCCGGCAAAGTTATATCATCACTGGTGACGATAGAACTTTTTTTGTGTGATACTAAAATTACGTCATTCATAGTTCAATGTAAATTTATGACAGTTATGTATTAAACTAGTTTATTATGTAGTCCTTGTTAATACAGTTGAATACACCCCGTGGTTAAGCACTTTTCAAGCCGTGCTTATTCCTGTAAATAGTTATACATCAATCTGGATTACATAGTTGTTATGCACCCACTTGGCGGTGGGTTACCCAAGTGGGGACATTTAGATTTGCACTATTCCGTCCGTACGTCCCAAACACGTGTGTCGATCGATCCTCCATAACTGTTTATCTCACGGTCGCGAAACATTACAGGAATGTCAGCAAGTTAAGATACGCACCTGGGTTTTCATTTTTGTTTTGGACCAAGAATGACCTTAGTCAAAATAGGGGCTGAAAAACTTGTGTCACGAGATTTTCCATTAGTAATTAAACCACGGTCGCCAAATTTACAGGAATGTTGACCAGCAAGTGAAAATGCTCACCTGTGTTTTCATTTTTATTTTCGATCAAGAAATACAGAGTTGTGGCCCTTGACTTAGTCAGAATATGGGCTGAACAAATTGTGTCGCGCGATCCTCCACAAATATTTAACCCACGGTCGCCAATCTTTGCAGGAATATTGGCCAGCAAGTGAAGATGCGGACCAAGGTTATCATGTGTATTTTGGACCAAGAACCACCGAGTTATGACCCTTGATTTAGTCAAAATAGGGGCTGAAAAACTTGTCGCGTTATAACCCACGGTCACCAAACTTTACAGGAATGTTCACTAGCAAGGAGGAGGATGCGCACCTGAGTTTATTTTTTATTTGGATCAAGAACCCCAGAGTTATGGTCCTTGACCTAGTCAACAGAGGGGCATAAAGAAGAGCGCTCCTCCATAACTCCACTGTTGTCCACATTACCATTTCACCGATAGTCAACATTTCAGTTCTTCTATTAAAAGGTGGAATGTGTTTATCATTGTT
Organism: Cyrtodaria siliqua; assembly: GCA_037043455.1. Lineage (NCBI taxonomy): Eukaryota > Metazoa > Mollusca > Bivalvia > Adapedonta > Hiatellidae > Cyrtodaria > Cyrtodaria siliqua. The sequence goes on along the minus strand of JAWPHD010016121.1, from coordinate 26,245 downwards.
TATGTTCATTATCAAAATACTACGGCATAATGACCTCAGAGGAGGTCTACCTCTATGGACACATTTATAGTTTTATTTATTTCGTATAACAATATCCGGACAACATTGATTATTATAAAGGCAGTTTTATTTCAAACAACATACATAATTTGTTGTTTGCAATGACTAAGCTATACTACTTGAATGCTTTGTTATCCAGATGGGGGCAGGTCATCATGGGGAGTTTGGTCGAGTTGTTCTGTCAGCTGTGGTGTAGGGCTCAGTTCTCGCAGTAGACAATGTACGAACCCACAACCAACACCAAACGGACTGTTCTGTCAGGGTTCCTCGGAGCAGTCAGATATATGCAACACTGCAGAATGCCATGGTTACTATATTTTATTTATTAAAATGCAGTTAGGTATGAAAAGACAAAAAATAGTTCTTTAAATCAGTCACATGCCGCAATACATTAACTTTTAGGTTTACTCTAATTAAACCCATATGTTTGTGTGTGAGAGGCTCTTGGTGATTCTACTATTTTAACCAATCAAATCAATCAAATCAGCTTACCCATACGCAATTTCAATCGAATACAGTAACCTATATGCATACCATTTAAATTTTCAGATGGAGATATTTATTTTTTCTCGGTGAATGTTCCTGATTTCAACCGCTCTGGAATATTTCAACATGCAAATCTCAATCTTGGTAATGCGTACAACATGACTACATGGGTGTTCACTAGTCAGAAAGCTGGAATCTACTTCTTCACACTGACATTGATTTCTCATACCACATCCAAATTGTACAGCTACTGCGAATTGATACTGATGGGGGTAAACAGGTTAACATCGTTTACGCATACATCTGATAGTACTGTTGAAAGTGGAACAAATTCTGTATTTCTCCATCTGGCATTACATGATGAGGTTACATTACATTGTATCAATTGGAATATCCTACACAGTAGGACAAGCTTCAGTGGTGCCTTAATATCAGCCGATTAAATCATCAATACTAATAACAATCAAAGTTGGTGTTCTGTAGGCACTATTCATTACTTGGCCCGGGTATTAACTTCCATACCCCATCCAACCTCTACTCCAAGAAGCGAAAAACGGGGTTGGCTGGGGTATGAAATAAACCTTCATTTCGGCTTAAAAAGTTTGAATATGGTAAAATTAAAACATTTAATAGGTAATTTTAAACAGGTTATCGCACTTGTTCAGTAAAAATGTTGTAAACATGTTTTATTATCAAAATGTCCGTTATAAAATCCTGCTAATATAAGCTTTCCAATCGCTTAATGGAATTAAGGCGGGACCTCGTACTGGTTTGGCCCATGGGTGCTTGTTTCTGCCAAAGATTTTTCAAACTTTTCAGACACAAGTTGTATATACTCAAAGGCGATGTTCATTTCATATTTAAACACGCTTGTCTTCGGTGTGGCGGAGTGTGGGTGAGGGGGATTTCTGTGACACATACTTTTCCTAAATACAATGTATGAGGTAAGCTGCTGCAAAACAGTCAGGTTGATTATTAAAATTATTAAAATAACTTGATATTGGTTAAAACATATCTTATTTCCAAATAGTTATAACAATACACAAAATTTGGGCTGGCGTGGCGCAGTCGGTAGCGCGGCGGATTTGTAACCGGAGGCCCCGGGTTCAATCCTCCGTGGTGCCACTGAGTTCCGTCGGTGTGTTCTTGGGCAAGACACTTTACCTTAGCCTCGTCCGTCGGATGGGGACGTAAACCGGGCGGTCCCGTGTATCGGTCTATCCTCCGAGCACGTTAAAGAACCATAGGAATCTATTCGATAATAAGAGTAGGGCAGGTTCCCGGATTCCTATGTATCCTTCCCCTCTCTCTGGGGCGGCTCTAAATAACATATACTGTGTTGATGAGCCGTTAAACAACATTCAATTGTTTTTCTCGGCAAAATTCGAATTAGTAAGACAGCAATCTCATGTTATAATTGAGAAGCCTAACAGTCGAAAAGTAAAACAACATTTATAAAGAATTAAACTACAGTAAAAATAATAGCAGCAGCACATTTAACCTTCGTTAACCTTCTGCAACAAAAGGTTGCATTAATATGACACGGGTGTAAATAAATGCTTTGTTTGTTGGTAACTGGGTTTATTTACATTTTGCATTTCTGTGTATTTCTTCATTTGTTGCAAGTCCAAACCCTTTATCGGAGACGTATGAAGCCTCGGCACAGATAGTAGACTTTATGTTTACGGTTGTGAATATCTCATTAACGCTAACGTTTGGCGAGATCTTTAACGTGCACGAGGTATGGCTCACCCTGAAACGGGATCAACGTGTTTACATCCAGCTTGGGAAATGGCATACTCATTACGTGTTCCTGCCTTAATTCCATTATGCGATGGGAAAGCTTAAATTGGCATAATTCTATAACGGATATTTCGACAAAAAACACGTTTAAAACATGTGTTAACGAAAAAGAAATGTGATAACCTGTTTAAAACTACTATTAAAAGTTTCAATTTTGCAATATGTAAACTTTTTAAGCCGAAATTAAGGTTTTATTTCATACCCCAGCCAACCCCGTTTTCGCTTCTTGGAGAAGGGGTTAAATGGGGTATGAAATTTAATACATGGCCAACGTAATGTTTTAAACAGACGTGAGAATCATGACCTTTATGGTGCAGGGCTCAAATTTAAGCTGGTGTACTGGGAAAATGCAAAATTTCCCGGCAAGGTTTCTGAAATCATCACCGAATGCCTGCATAAACAACCGCTGGATTTCAATAAAACAAACCCCAAATACCACATACGCATAAATAAAACTCACCAAAAAGAAGAGTATCACGCCGATTGAGAACAATTGTGTAATCCACTCGATATTTTTAGCTATTTTGGTATGAACATTCGCTACTTTCGTTGGATCTCATTCCGATTTGGAAACTTAATACGATAATCTTCTATTTGGTGAGTTTTATGCATGCACGTGTGTAATTTGAGGTTTGTTCTATTGAAATACGTTGTTATGCAGGCATTGTTTGATATTCAGAAAACTCTCCGGAAAGGTGCGTATGGTGGTCGGTACGGTGTACTACCAGATATGTACGGTAGGTAAAAGAAGATATCAAAATTCAACAGGAAAAGTAGCATTAAAGGACGACAGTCAACCACAGACACACAAAGAAACAAAGAACAACTACATATAAAGATATGGTAGTATAAATACTACTATAAAGTCCACGATTCATACTAATTCAAGGAAGCATTGCTCTATGGTAGGTGCACACTACCATACGGTCCATGCTTCTCACGTGACGCGTACAACATGACTACATGGGTGTTCACAAGTCAGAAAGCTTAAGTAAGATACTATTGCAGTGCGTTTTTGAGGGCGTGTTTAAAAATCTGAGATGTGACCCCACTGGAAATCGAACCCGGGACGTTCAAACGTGGGTCTGTTCATTCGAAAGACTTCATAAAAGGATAAAGGTAGCCCAATTGCTCGACGCTCGGGGTATAAATAGTAGGGTCAGGACTGGTCGGGCCGGTGACAGACTAATGTGATTATGTGGGGTATAATGTATTATGTTTACGGCTTGGTATTCCAGTGGGGCAGTACTCTACAGCTGGGGATTTCCATTTTATGGAAGCCCTGGGGTCTTCCGATTTCATTTCTATAGTGTTTCATAGTGGTAAAATGGCCAAGGATGGAAAAGAAAAACAAGTCGTGACCCAAAACTGTATACTTTTGGTAAAGATTGGATTCAAAATGAAGGTGCTAGATTGTTGACAATGCAAAATTATGCATTCTTGTAAATTCAAAAGCAGATAACTCACTTGTATGCGGTCGAATCTGGTTGGTTCAAGAACTCGTCTGAGGTATCTTTAGATATTTAACTACTGCATAAGTTTTGTAAAGATTATGCATTTGTGTAAATTCAAGGGAAGATAACTCAGCTATAAGCCTTCAAATCTGGCTGGTTCAAGAACTCGTCCGAGATCTTATAGATATATAACTAATATATGAGTTTGATAAAGGTGGTATGCAAAATGAAGGTGCTAGAGTGTTGACAAGACAAACGTTTACATTTTTGTAAATTCAAGGACAGATAACTCAGCTATAAGCAAGCGAATCTAGCTGGCTCAAGAACCCGTCCGAGATCTTATGGATATATAACTATAGTATGAGTTCGGTGAAGATCGAATGTAAAATGAATGTGCTAGAGTGATGAAATCAAACAATTAACGGACGGACGGACGACAGTCGACGAACAACAGACCATGCCATTAGTGATACTAGCCCTTAGCCAGTATAGCTAAAATGTGACGATGGTGTTCTAGGGGAGGGTAAGGGCTTGTGTGTGGGCGATAATGATGGTTGGGAGTCATATCAAATATGGTTGACTTTCAAAAGTTGGTTAAAGATCAGATGTAAGATGAAGTAGCTACATATTTAACAAAGAAAAATACATAATTGTTAAAATAAAGCAATGACCATACATATATTGCTTCTGGTATGATGTGGGTACATGTTTAATAATTTGTCTCAATTCCTTTTATGACCGAGATGACTTCAGTAACTTTGTGAAGAAAGAAAAAAAGGTGGATGGGTGAGATTTGGGAAGGGATGTGGACATGGTTGGTTTTCAAATATATCTGAGCTTATGTTACATGTACTGATATTAACCTTCTAAACAAGTTCGGTAAAGATCAGAAGAAAATAGATACCGCAGCTCTGTCGTTATTAATCTCAACTTTCTGGTTTTCGAACTGGTCCAAACTTTTATTGATATTAACAATCTGGTAAAGTTTAGTAAAGATCAGACAAAAAATATCGTCCCTATCCCGTTAACAAATCAAAGTAAAGCAAATTTAAGAAATTCAAGGACCATAACTTCGGCGTTACTGGTCCGATACTAGTGTTTTCCAAACAAGTCAGAGGTTCCATCGATATTAGGACTCTGGCCTTGTTTGGAAGATATCAGATTCATAATGAAGGTGCTAGAGTGTTGACAAGGCAAAATATAGAATGTTTTGTTAACTCAAAGGCCTCAACTCTGAGGTCTACACATTCCAACAAGATGTGTTTGACCGTTAACGGTGCAAAGCAGGGTATACATTCTGGTAATTGCTCACCTTGTAATAAATATGAATGAGTATAACGTGTATGCCCTATCATGCACCGGGATAGAATGAATGAATGGTGTTTTACGGCACATCGACACATAAACGGGTAATATTGTGCGCAAAAACTAATGAAAGTGAAGAAATGAAGTATTAATTAAAAATTAATGTAAATCTATAAAGTTTAAACTATTAAAAAATAAGGGATGATATGGTAGTAATATAAACTATATATGTAAAGAAATATAAAAAGATCAGTCATATAACAGTCAACAAATGCCCGTCAACGGGTATACACACAAGCAAATATATATATAAGAACACATTATAATGATTTATATAGTCTGATTTCTTTTAGGAAATGTAAAACAAGACTAACATCTATAGTATCAAATAACTCTTTCATAGTATTAACATTATAGTACCTTTGACGCATAGGATCAAAGTCTACACATTCCAACAAGATGTGTTTGACCGTTAACGGTGCAAAGCAGCGTATACATTCTGATAATTGCTCACCCTGTTCTAAATATGAATGAGTATAACGTGCATGCCCTATCCTGCACCGGCTAGGACAACTTCTTCCCGACGAATGGGTCTACTAGAAAAACGCCATTCTCCGAATAACGGTTTAATTGAATGGAGTTTATTGTTAACGGACAAATCCGAAGCGGCTTGTCAAGAGTTATGAATAAATGTGTTAATATAACTTTTAAAATCAGTATAAGGTAACTTAGCATTATATATATGTAAACCTAATGCTGCTTTAGGAGCACTATCAGCTCTATCATTACTACGTATTCCTACATGACTTGGAAGCTAGCAGAAAATAATAACATTATCAACTGTAAGAGAATTGTACTTTTCTAAAAGTTGAAGTACAACTGGGTTACGTTTTATATTACCCAGTGCTTAAAGAGATGAAAGGGAATCAGAAAAGATTACAAAATGGTCATCATCAGATTCCTGAATATAATTTAAGGCAAGTTCAGTTGCCTTAAGTTCACCTGAAAAGATAGAGGCCTTGCCAGGCAGGCAGCTCTTTATGCTGTGTTTGTGAACAACAGCTGCTGCAGTTACCTTATCTCCATCTTTAGAACCATCTGTGTATATATGTTGAAAGTTACTGTATTTCGATTTAATTTCATTCAATTAGCTTTGAAAGACAGTAGGGTCTGTACTGGATTTGTTACTATTACAAAGATCAAAAATATTGTTGGTATTTCCAAAGTCCGCGGTGGAATTTGTGGTTCATTGTTCTTGGCAATCAAATTTAGGTCGATTTCAGTGTCTCTTAATTTTGGTTTAAAACGAAGACCAAATGGTCGAATGGCCTTCGGTTTTCGATCAAAAAGAGTTTCATAACTAGGATTAAAAACATTATCGAAAGTTGGGTTTGAAGGCTTAGATTATAATTTAATGGCATATTGTAGGGCTAATTTGTCCCGTCTATGAGACAGTGATGGTTCATTAGCTTCAACATATAGACTTTCGGGTGGTGATGTACGAAAGGCACCTAAGGCGAGTCGTAATCCTTGATTATGTGTAGGATCGAGCATCTGCAAGTATGACTTGCGAGTCGATCCATATACTATTGAGCCGTAGTAAGAGATCTATAAAGTTGTAAAAGGACTTTACGATCCGCTCCCCAATTAGTGTTTGCAACAACTTTAAGTAAATTAAGAGATTTAAGGCACATGGCCTCCAAGTATTTAAGGTGTGGTATAAACGTTAAGTAACGGTCGAAAATAAGACCAAGGAATTTTATTTCGTCCACTACTGGTATTGGTGACCCATCCAGTGTTAGATGAGGGTCTTCATGATGTTTACGTAGTTGACACAAATGCATACAATTAGTTTTAGATTTAGGAAATTTAAAACCATTTTCATCCGACCTGGTCTGAAGTTTATTCAGACATTGATGAAGTTGTCTCTCAATAGTGTTCTGTTTTTTTGCACGATAACATATAACAAAGTTGTCAACATATAGAGAGCAATCCACACCAGGATTGATGCATTTAACTATACTGTTAATTTTTAGCTCTACTGGCCAAGGGCCAGCAGAGCTTATGGGATGCTGTGTTGTCCGTCGTCCGTCGTCCGTCTGCCGTCCGTTAACTTTTCTTCAAACGACTTCTCCTCAGAAACCGCTTGCCTAATTTTGACCAAACTGCACATGGATGATTCTTAGATAAATGCTTTTTAGATTTGTTAAAATTAGGTCAGCGCTACATCCAAGATGGCTGCCATTACCATATATAGTCAAAACCTTAAAAAATCTTCTTCTCCAGAACCGCTGAACAGATTTCAACAGTTTTTCTTTTAAAATGATCGCCAACGCCTAGACTATCAAGGTTGTTCAAATAAAGTCCCCGGGGTCAAAAATGGCCGTGCCCTGGGGGTCCAAAGTTTGTATATTGAGGTTTTGCATGTGTTTCATATAGACATATAGGAAACAACTTTAAAAAATCTTCTTCTCTGAAACCACAAGGCACAGAGCTCTCATGTATTACATGTAGCATCAGCTTATGGTCCTCTACTAAGTTTGTTCAAATGGTGACCATGGGGTATAATTTGTTTCCGCCCCGGGGGTCACAGTTTTACAGTTTTGATATTTTGCATTTACTATAAGCTTATGGTCCTTTACCAAGTTTGTTCAAATGGTGACCTTAGGGTCATATTTGGCCCCGCCCCAAGGGTCACATGTTCTACATAGGCATGTATAGGGAAAAACTTAAAAAATCTTCTACTCTGAAACTGCAAGAGCCAGAGGTTTAATATTTTGCACTTGCTATAAGCTTGTGGTCCTCTACCAAGTTTGTTCAAATGGTGACCCCTGGGTCACATTTGGCCCCACCCAGGGGGTCACAGTTTTACATAGGCTTGTACTAAGGGAAAAACTGAAAAAATCTTCTTCTCTGAAACTGCAATAGCCAGAGGTTTAATATTTTGCATTTACTATAAGCTTGTGGTCCTCTACCAAGTTTGTTCAAATGGTGACCCCTGGGTCATATTTGGCCCCACCCCGGGGGTCACAGTTTTACATAGGCTTGTACTTAGGGAAAAACTGAAAAAAATATTTTTCTCTGGAATCACATGGCACAGAGCTCTCGTGTATTACATGTAGCATAATTTTAATTTTTTTATTTTTTTATTTATTTATTTATTTTTATTTTTATTTATTTTTTTTATATTTTTTTTTATTTTTTTTTTCATTTAGTTATAGTGTTTAAAAAAAATGTAATTTTTTTTTTAATTTATTTTTTTAAATTGTTATTTTAATTTTTATTAATTTTTTTTTACCTCTATGTTGGACCAGTTGGACCAGTAACAGAGGAGTTATGGCTCTTGATTTAGTTAAAAATGCTATATTTTGCGTCGTTTATATGGTAGGACCTTCATTTTTCATCTGATCTTTACCAAACTTTACTAGATTCTTTAGTTATGGCCCTTGATTTAGTTGATAAGCTGTATTTTGCCCAAAACTTTCAAAAAAACGTAAATGGCAGTCTCTCGCTTCATTGATGTTATAAGAGCCATGTTAGCCAGTAGAGCGTCCACAGGCCCTCTTGGGCCTCTTGTTATATTAAAAAGCGTGACAGAGAGTATGCTGCCCTGTGGCACACCCATCTCCTGTTCGTGAATGTCAGAGAGGGTTGAACCCATTCGGACACGAAACTGTCTATCATCTAAGAAATTCTCTATAATAATTGGTAATATGCCTTTAAGACCAAGGTCATAAAGATCATTCATGACATCTTACTTCCATGCAGTATCATAAGCTTTCTCCAAGTCAAAAATACAGCGACTAGATGTTCTTTCTTTACGAAAGCTTCCCTAATAAATGTTTCAAATCGAATGAGATTGTCTGTTGTGCCTCGTTGGCGCCTGAATCCACGTTGATACTTTGTTATCAGCTTCCTGGATTCCAGGTACCCAACGAGTCTCTCATTAATCATTCGTTTCATGGTTTTACATATACAACTCGTTAAAGCAATAGGGCGATAATTTATTGGGTCCGTATGATCCTTTCCAGGTTAAGGGACTATAATAATGATTAACGAATAACGGGGAAGTTTGCTGTCACCCAAACTTATTAAATATATCAAGAAGTGTAGAGAGACAGGTTTCAGGTAAATGTTTTAATAATTGATAATTGATATCATCAGGACCAGCTGATGTATTAATAGCCTCTCTAGGCATTCTCGAAGTTCTTTGAGAGTGAACAGTTTATTTTATTTCTCCAAATATTTAGACTTGAAATTCAGCTTCTTCTGTTCTTTAAGTTTCATATTTTTTAGAAAATTTGGTTGACAATTTTCAGAAGAAGAGTTTTAGAGTTTTTAGAAAAAGTTTCTGCCAAAGTGTTTGTAATATCTTTGACAGATATAATATCTTCATTATCAGTTTTAAGATGACTTACTCAACTAGAATTACTTTAACCGTTTATTTTCCGGACCATGTCCCACGTCTTCTTAAGAGATGAGCGAGAGTTAAGCCTAGAGACATAAGATCTCCAGGATTTCCTCTTGATGTCCTTAATAGCACGAAAAACTCTAAATGTATCTATATTATTTTTCTCCGCAAGTTAAAAGCATTCAAAGCAGCTTTACGATCGCTGACTTCCTTTTTGAAGTCATCATCGTACCATGGTTATGTGGGCGATTGGATTTGCTGAGGTTTTTGGAATAATTTGATCAGCTATATCATGAAGAGCTTTTGGTAAAAAGAGTAGTTGCGTGTTCGACATCCTCAAAAAAGGAAGGCTTTAATTGTTCCTCACAAAGAGATAAAACCGTATCCCAATCAGCTTTGCGAAGTTTTCATCGTTGCGTTTTTTTTCGAGAAGTCGATGGCCGATATTTTCATGAAATATGGGAAAGTGGTCAATTCCACATAGGTCGTCACCAACACTCCACGAAAGGAGAGTTGGATCGCATATTGTTAAATCAATGGAAGAATGAGAGTCTGAAGCTGGATGTAAATACGTATGTGATTTGTTATCATTAAAAAGACACTCGTTATTTTTGGAAAAGAAATCCTCTACTTTCTTGCTTTATCGTTTATATCTTTACAACCCCCCTGTTAGATGCAGTCGTGTGCATTAAAATCACCCTACCGTATAAAAGATGACGGTAATTGTGCAACTAGGTGATTTAGATCTTTAAGGTCTAGTGAAGAACTGGGTGGTAAATATAAGGAGCGTATTGTTATAACTCTGTGCATCGTAACACTGACCGCAACAGCTTGTAAATCAGTTTTCAGTGCAACTGTTCTGTGAGGAATGTTTCGATTCACAAGAATCGAAACTCCTCCAGCGGCTTTATTATTTGTATCACAAATATAGTTATATAATGAATAGTTTTTAAAAGATATCTTATCACTAGTCTTCAAGAAAGTTTCTATGAGACAAAATGCAACAGCGTTGTGTTTATTTAAAACTAAGCTGATTTCATCATAATTAGGTTTTAAACGTCGGCAGTTCCATTGAATGACATTATTTGATTTTGATGTTACTACGGCGGAAGTACTGGTTTACGGCCTTTTGGGTTGGCAGACTTTGAAGACTTCAGAGACTTTGGGAGTTCCAGATGTGCTTTATCATCAACCTCCATCTCCAAGTATCCAAATCTGTTGTTCACTACAATCGGATCGTCAGATCCTTTTGACTGCTTCCCTTACCCGGGAGTTTTCTTTTTCCTTGTGACAGCAGTCTGCGTGGTGACGAACTCCGACTTTTGGAAGAGCTTGGGTTGGTGCAACCAAGAGTCCGTCGATTTCGAAATAGATGAAGTAGATGCAGTAGATGTAGGAGTTGTTACGGATATAGTTGAAGGAGTGTTAGGCTTGGAAGCCACAAGAGGTGTGGGAGCTACAGGCGCCTTATTTGGGAGGACCACAGTTTGAGAGGTTGACGATGCTTTAGAGGAATTCTGAACAGAGAGTGGAATAGTGGAAATAGTGGAAAACTGGTCGGAGTCTGCCGGCCAGGTTAACACGGTCTGCGCTGCGACATACCTGGTAGCTGGATTCTCAAACCTACTCGCACCGGCATACGATTTGACAGATGGAGTGGGCGGAGGGGGGGTTAAGCCAGGTTCTAGGGTGCACAAAATCTCACTCTTACCCTATTGTCATCCCAATAAAACGGGACTGTGTAAATAAATGTATCCCCGCCAGGTTATATTCTCTAACAAACAATGCAACATTAATATGCAATATAAGTATAACGCAGAGATAATCATGTATATATGGATATAAAAAGACAAACAAGCTACTAGTATCAATTTTAGTATAACAGGATCGGGAATTGAACTCATGACCTCCTGCTTGCGAGGTGGGCTCTACTATTGTTGCCATAAATTAACTAAACATATTCGTGCAATGAGTTGTTTACTCATACTGTAATTTAACTCAAAAGTAACAAATACTATTATTATGCACGGCCTTAAACGTTTATAAATTTTCATATTATCATCCAATGTTTACTCACATAGGATTGCGTTGGCCAAGTGATTGGAATATTGGCTCGTCTCAAAGGTCACGGGTTCGACACCAGTGTTAATCAGTGATTTACAATCGTAACCCTAAACGTTATATATCGGTGTCAAAAGAGGTAAGGAAGTAAAAGAAGAAGTATAAAGAAATGTTTATTGATGTTAACTGCACATGTTATATTTATAGTAACAATCATTTGAGGTGATCCACACCTGCATTTATGTAAAACTGTGTTATACTGACTCGACCTTTTATTACTGAAGCGGACATTTCCCGCATTTTGTCCCCACTGAAATACCGCTCAAGCGCTGATAATTAATCTTGTCCGCTCAACTTCCCCAATATTTTGTATTTGAATGTCGTGGAACTTGTTAGGAAGTATCATACTATGAGTCTAAAGCGCAGACTGTTAGGGCGTTTTGGCTGAAAGAATTTTGCGGTGATACGAGACTTTGCAATTGTTCAAGAGTATAGTATAAATATGATGTCTAGTAACGCATACTGTCTGGGTGTTCAAGTTGCATGCATTTTGGTGTAGTAAATTTATTTTTTTCAAGTGTAAGGCGTGACCTCTGAACTCCTCTAACACTTTTCATCCGCTATTAATGAACATTGGTAAAAAGTATCAGATGATATTTAGTAACGCTTCTTGCCAGGCCTTTTCGATTGAATGAGCTTTTGTGGAGTTTTGACTTTGAAGTTTTTCAATTGTAAATTCTCAAACACGTACATTTTCCATCCTTTTGTCCTGAAACTTGATAGGAAGTAAGAATATGATGTCTAGTACCTTTTTACTACCAGGGCGTTCGCGTTGAATTATGTTTGGCGGAGTAAACGTCGATAAGCTATGGTACGATTGCCCTAACGGAACACCGTAGCCAGCTGACTGATTACGATCATATCCGATGTATGTAGTATCGTGTAAATGTACGTAAATAATGAGACAGTAATAAACTATTAAATCAGCTATTTAGATGTGGCATTAATTAGAAATGAACAAGTTATATACTAATAATAACGGTAATAGGTTATCGATATATAGAGATACTAATGCATTGTCACTGAACTCATGTGCATTAAATTTCCTTTATTTATTTAAAAAGGTACAGAACGGAATCAAATAAGATGTCGAAGTTTATGTTGATAGTTCGACTACTTAAATAATATGGGAGCTTGTGTTTCCATCCTGGCCTCGATGTCATCGCGTTAATAAATCAATTTTTTTACTGACCCCGGGGTGAGTTAGAATGGGGTGGGGCAATGGAGTGGAAGGGGCGGGTGGGGTGGTGGCGGCCAATATGTTGTCTCCTTGTATTTGTTTAAATTATGTCGAATGTTAGTTAATATTGATGAGTATATATGTCGCTGCATGACCAACATCATGTATACTAGACAAAATCACTGCATACACCGCATGTTCCAAATTACAATGGAGTGCAACACATATCCGTGTATAGGGGAGCAATGAGTAAGTCACTCATGAAAATGGCATTTAATAGACAAAGTATTGATATTACGTCTAATATAAACTACATAGTACACAGACTAGTGTAGAAATACAAATGTATAAAGAATACAAAATAAACGCATGAACAATAATATCCCCTAATGCAAATGTAAGCTACAGTTCCAAACCCTTAAACAGAGGGACGGAGAGACATTGTGCAATCCTAGTTCTACAGGTCAACATTGGGTAATATGTGACTGTGTACCATATCAGTTTTGCGATATATAAAAGAACAAAACAATTTGCGTTCTGACTTTACTAAACGTGGAAAAACACACAGATGAACCTAGGCGAATGTTCAATTTATAATTCCGCTTTAAAACCAAGAGACCCAGGAGGGTCTGTTTCGCTCTGTTGGCTGTACACATTTGGTGGAATTTAAGTGAAAACAAAGCATCCATGCCCTAAACAAGAGAGTTAAAATTTCCCTGATCTTTACAAAAATGAAAATATTGTCAAACAAGTTTATACTTTCCTAACAGAATGAGAACACAAAGTCGATGGCACCATATCGCAAATTTCCGTGCCCGCCTTAATGAGTGCAGGCCATGGTTGTAGGATGAACATCTCAAATGTTTCCAAATTATGACCCAGGGGCTATGTCCCCAGCGGTGGGGATTGACCACAGGGACAAGGCTGTTTGGATGGTTGTATCCATCTGTACATGCCCTTAAAGTGTATATATGGTTATAGGATGGAGATTTCAAAGCTTTCCAAGTTATGACCCAGGGCTATTTACCCAGTAGACAGATCCCGGGCCAATGCTGGTTGGAAGGTTGTATCCATCTGTTTATTCCCAGTAAGTGTATGTATGATGATAGGATGGATATCTCAACGCTTGCCAAGTTATGACACAGGGGCTATGTCCCAAAGAGAGGGGATATCAACAGTTTCCTAGTTATGACCCATTGAATATGTCCCACTCGGGGAAAGACCCATGGCAGCTGCTGGTTTGGTCGTTCTACCCATCTATTCATGCCCATTAAGTGCGTATATGGGTGGTATATAAACGGTTATGATCCACGGGATTATGTCCCCAGTGGTGAGAAGGACCCCAGGGTCGATGCTTGTTGGATGCTTTTATCTGCTGCATAGCTCAATAAGTATAAAACTGTGGTTTCAGGAAAGACAATAGACTAAGCTTTATCTCAGTATAAGTCTATTTAACACATGTGACCTCTGAGGTGGGGCCAACGTTGACCCTTTGGTCTCGATTTGAACAAACTTGGTATAGGACCGTACGCATATGGTAAATGCAAACTACTAAACCTCTGGCCCGTGTAGCTTCAGAAAAGGAGATTGTTTTAAAGACTCTCCTATATAATTCTATGTGAAACAGTGACTCCAGGGGCGAGTCCAGATTTGACCACAGGGACACCTTTTGAACAATCTTGGCAGAGGTAACATGCAAGATATAAGAACTCTCTGCCTTGTGATTTTGAAGAAGAAGCTTTTTTCAAGTTTTTCCATATATGTCTTTGTAAAGCGTGCACAATCTCCATATACAAATTTGGTTCCCCGTGGCCAAGTCATTTTTTATTTTATGAAAACAAAAAAGATAATTTTGATAGTTCAGTAGTTAGCAATCAATTCTAAAGACAAATGTTGTCCAAATCTAACTTGGCGTTCTGGAGAACAATATTAATGAAGGTTTTGGCTTTATTTAGTAACGTCGGCCATTAAAATGATCGACAAAACAATCTTATGTAAGATTCCAGCCCGATCAGGAGAATACATTGGCAATTTGATTAACATTGGCTGAGCGGTTTCAGAGAAACTAACGCCAACGACAGTAGAGCTAAAATAAATCAGAAAAATAAATGTATTTACTGAACAAATCATCGTCAAAATCTTGAATTTGAACCCTCGAACCAAGATTTCTTATGAGAAAAATAACAACAACAAAAAGAATGATAATAGTAATAATAAAAGGGGATTAAAAAATGCCACCAGTGAGATTGGAACCCACGACCCCAAGATTTTATGGATATGTACTTTCAAAGGCAGAATTAAAATCAATCAAATCTGGCTGGTTCAAAAATGTGTCCCAGTTAAGTAGAGGTTTAACTACTGTGTAAGTTTGGGTAACATTGGATAAAAAATGCATGGGTTAGAGTGCCCACATGGCAAAATTATATATTTATATATTATATATATATATATAACTTATATATTTTTAAAATCAGAACTTTATAGACACAATACAAACTGCTTTAACTCAAAACCCAAAACAGGAACGTCGGATTAAAAGTTACCAACTAATAATTCATTTTACGCATATATAATCTCTGGTATTTTAAGAATCAGTGAATAAACTTGTACTTTTAACTGGCACATATAAATGAATTTATGACTGAACACCTGGATAGAGTTTGGATAAACGATTGTTTAGTGTACGTTTGCCGTTATATAGCGGGACAGTGCCGTTAACGTTGGTATTTCTTTCTTTGATAACAACTTCCGCACGCACGCCCGCACGCCCGCACGCATATACCAACAATGCTATTTTCTGACATATATATCGTTTCATTGTACATACAATTACATACTTATTTTGAGATTGCCTCTTGTCCTTTTAACATAAAAAAATACAATTGGGATATAGAGTCATTGCTCATATACATATAAAGGTATTCAATGATTGAGAAATAAACTTACTCTAAGGATCGCCAATTTTATTTACGTATTAACGGCAGCTGTTCATTGGACAATTAAACTAGAATGTTTCTCATTCGGACTGCATTATTTTTATTCTCGGTAGAGCAAAAGCTTTTATGTTAAAAAAGTTCTAAAACTCTTATCACCTCATATCAGATATGAAGAGAACTGATTGACACTGACTGCATGCAGAAAGTAAGCACTTAAAGGCAACACAGACACTACAGAATACTAAAGCAATTTAAGCCAAGCAGACAAACATAATACTATTAAGCAAATCTGGCACAGTAATAATAGCAAAACAAATAATAGGCAACACTAGCACTGCTAACAATGCTTGAGAATAATCACATCTGACAAAAGTTGATAATAATAAGCAAAACTAGCAAATCAGGCAATACATGAAGCTAACACAGTGAAAGCATTATTTATACTGAAACGCAACAATATGCTGCTGTTAATCAAATGGTACATGGCTACGTAAGACATTTTCTTTCGGAAAAAAATACGAAAACAACATATGATACAGCAAACAGTATTCCTTCAAAGTTTCATTATTGACAGGGTACGCGTTTGACTCAAGCATGTGAGCAAACTTTCTTTAAATACAATACTGAACTGGCGCAGTTTTTCAAAGAGGAACTTCAACATTTATGAATTTCTTGTTACAATGTGTAGTGTGATTAAAACGTCTACAACATCACAGCTGTGTCCTTTCTCTAATTAACTGCAACACTTTTTTTTTACAAAACATCTTGGGATTTCTTTGGAATATTATGTGAAATTAAGTGTGCAGTATATACAACATAGAGCGGAAATTCCCGAGTTGCGTTTCTTTTGCGTTTCAGTTTACATGCGGGATACAACTTCAATAGACAAAGGCTAACGCTAGGACAGTGGTTGCTGTCCCAGAGTTATGAACAAAGAATCAAGAGTCACATAATTTATAATTTACAAACGTTACAGTTACCGTGATTACTGTCCTAATGTGAAAGTTGCATTTTAAACTGGTTAAAATTAGATGTTCCTCAGGAAAGGTATTACACAACACTGGGGCAGCATACCGGAAGGAATTCTTACCATAGTTTGATGTACGAACCTGTGGAATGTGAATAATATTTGTATATCTGAAGATTCCTTTTTAACGTCAAAATATGAGCTAACAACAACAACAACAACAACAGCAGCAGCAATGACTTTTCTTTCACAATGACATCGTCGAGTCATTTAAACGGCATTGTTATACAATTCAATACTTAGCAAATATAATTCTGACTTTTAACATTTAGCGTGTAAGGATTCCACTAAACGGTAAATGCTAAAATTTATAACATATAGCGGTTAGTAAATTTTTAACATTTAGCAGAAGTTTTAACATTTACCGGAAGTTCTTTAACATTTAGCGTAATATTTTTAACATTTATCGGAATTTTAACATGTAGCGGTGCTAAACATATAACCACGTATCAGTTGTAAAATGGTAAGGTATGTACAGCACCGTGATACCGTTAATTCATACTACATGTAATATTAAGCCTTCACACAATTGTGTTCTTTGTTAATGTGCAATAAGGAAGTTCAGTTTTATGAAACCTCAATATGTTGTATTAAACACCAGTAAGAACCGGATAACTATAAGAGCAGCGTTTGGTTATAGTTCAACATTTACAAAACATGTGCATGTTTAACAACATCAGACAAACGTACCCACCGTGTCAGCTTAATTAGAATGGAATTTAAGACAGAAAAGAAAGATTACAGTGTCGCTGAATTTTTTGACAAATTTGGAAAACGCTTACCAATAATTGTGATGGTGAGCACTGGCTATTTCGGAGGGACAAACGTTGATACTTTTGACCGTGGACAGGTTAGCCGAACATTATCTTTATATATCTTTTTTTTTTTTTTTTTTTTTTTATGTTGAAATCTACTTTACTTTATATTTAAAAAGAAGATAATAAATCACTTTAATTATTTTGGTTTGTTATCTCTCTCTAATATAGAGAAAAAAATGTGTACTTCCACATGATAGCTTCCCATATCATGAGAGAATAAAGTAGTGGTGGTGGGGTGGGGGGGGGGGAGGGGAAATGCACGCATGTGTAAAGTTTGACCAGGTAAAAATATGAGGTTAACAATTTTTTGAAGTATGAACAGTTCTCAAGTAAAAATCTCCATAATTTGCATTATCCTCTCTCTGATTTAAATAATACAAAAATATTTGACCATTGACCAATGTTCCTCAAACATGTTCAGTTCATTGTTCTTAAGAGCTATTTTTTTATTAATTTCATACATAAATGTTAAGCTTTTCTGTAAGTTATCAAATGATAATTTTTTTCCTAGACATCTGCTTCTGTATATATATCGCTTTAATTTCAGTATTAAGATGTTTTTTCCACAGGACTGAAAGTTTTTGACACCAAAAATCAAAGTTGTTTCATTCAAGTCTATATGTACATGTTTTATTCTTAGTAATTTGTTGATTTCAAAGATTTATTTTGTGTTTCTTGACATTCCCAGAAGATATGTACAATGGTTTCAGTTTCTCTGTTACAGAAGGTGCATAGAGCATTGTTTTTTATCTTTATTTTTGTTAGGTAAGAATTTGTTGCCAATATTCTATGCAGTATTCTTGTTTGAAGCCATTGTAGATATGTGTCTTTTGTTGTTTCAAATGGTAAACTGTAGACAATTTCCCATTCATTTTCATTCATATTATAAATGTCATTCCATTTTTTCTGGCTGGTTGGTTTGTCTGAGTTATAATTTAAGATTTTGTAAAAATGACTTGCTCCTTTGCAATGTTTTGTAATATTACTTGGTGTAAATGGGGCAATACATTTTGTTGTTTTCACTTCCATGTTGACATTTTTATTCTGATAATTTTTAATTGCACTACAAATACCTTGGTGATGCAGGAAATTTACTTTAATATTGAAATTTCTTTAAAATCATCAATTGAAAGCAACTTTCCATTATCATTCACTATATCGTTAACATACCGTATTCCCTTGTTAAACCAGGATGCCATAAAAACACTTTGCTTGCCTAATAAAATGTTGTGGTTATAGAAAAGCGGCATTTTAAGAAAATCTTCAAACGAGTTTATGTTACATTTATTTATCATTTCAACATATGATTTTATAACATCTTTCCAAAAGTTATTTTTAATTGATGATGCTATTTTTTCTGGATAATGTTTCCCACATGAATACAGTTTAATTTTATCAAAATAGCAGTCACATAGGTTTTGCCAAGTACCATCACTTATTATCATTCTTCTAATCCATGTTATTTTAAGTCCTGTTATAAAGGATTGAAGATTTACCATATTTAATCCTCCCTCTGAGTACTGTTTGACAATAACTGTACTTTTAATTTTTGCATGTCCTTGCCACAGGAAATCATATAGTACATTGTTAATCTCTTTTACAGTATTAATATCTGGGTTAGGAAGGGATATGAAAAGGTGGTATTAACAATGTTTTAATAACAGTAATTCTTCCCAGTGGTGTTAACTGACGTTTTTTCCAGTGTATTATCGATTTCTTTAGCTTTTCAACCTTTTGCTTATAATTCAAATACATCATTTTTTCAAGGTCAACATGGAAGTTTAAACCTAATAATTTAAAAGAGGTTGTACCCCATGAAAGTTTCCATTTTGTTTTTATCGACTTTGTACTATATTTCATTGAACCTATCCAGATAACTTCAGTTTTATCAAAATTAACTTTCAGCCCAGAATATTTGATAAATTGCTCTAATTCATTTAATGTTTGGTTTAACGATGTATCAGATCCGTCCAGTAGTATCGAAGTATCATCAGCAAATTGAGACAGTTTGTACTCTGTATTTCCTATTTTTATACCTTTTATTTTTATATTATTTTTTAATTTTATTGTCAATATTTGTGTACAGAGGATAAAAATATAAGGTGATAAGGGATCGCCTTGACGGCAACCGCGGCCAATATTGAGGGGTGAAGATAAAAAACCATTTTGTTGTACCATAGATTGTGCGTCGTTATAAAAAGTTTTTATCCAATTTTGTATTGATGGACCAAATTTGAAAAATTGTAAAGCCTTTGAGATAAAATTCCAAGATAAGGTGTCGAAGGCTTTTTCAAAATCAACCAGAAGGATGAGTCCTGGTATATTTTTTTCTTCTACCAATTGCATTATATCATAAGGTAATCTTGTATTTTCTGCCATGTATCTCCCTTTTATAAATCCAGTTTGGTCATTATCAATTAATTTACTTAGTACTGATTTAATTCGTTTTGCTATAGAGCCTGAAGCTATTTTATATACAGTATTTAATAAAGTAATAGGGCGCCAATTTTTTAGGAATTGTCGAGGCTTATTTTCTTTAGGGATGCAGGTTATAATGCCTTGTCTTTGTGTTATTGACATTAGGCCACTATCAGAGCCACAATTTATTGATCTTACCACAAAATGTCCTATTTTTTTCCAGAAGACTTTAAAAAAAAATTGCCGAATATCCATCACTCCCAGGACTACGGTCATTAACCATATTTCTTAATGTTTCTGATGCCTCTGTAAATGTGATTTTACCTTCTAAATTTTCAGATTCTACACAGGATAATGTTGGAGTGTTTACTGTATTTAGTTCCTCTATCAAGTTGATATCCTCTAGATTACTATCATTGTTTAAGTATAATATTTGATAATATTTTTGTGTTTCTATTAAAATTTCATCCTGTTTAAATATTTTTTCGCCATTTTCCTTTTCAATATTGGACACAGTTTTATTTAAAAAGTTGTTTTTTCTAAACTGCAGAAGAAGTTTGTAGGTTTTTCCCCATCTTCCACCCATTTTGCCCTAGCTCTTAACATATTTCCTTTGAACTTCTCTTTCCTTATATTACTTAACTCTGTCTTTAAATTATCTAATTCTTCTATATTCTGATCACTTAGTGAATTTTCCAAATTATTTATGTTATACATTATATCTATTTCTCTTTTGTCTCTTGTTTTTTTCTTGTAACTACTATATGATATTGTTTGTCCCCTTATTTCCATAAGAAGAGTCTCTAAAAAAAGTTGATCATTTATTTCACATTGAATTTCATTATTAGGAACACTACTTAGGTTATCATTGTTATAGACAAGTACAGAATTTTGTTTTTTTATTTCCTCAATTTTTGCATTTATCATATTTAAATAATCAATGTCAGTAAGTAATGAGTTATTAAATTTCCATAGTCCTTTACCATGCTCTATATTGTTAAGATTAAGGCTAAGACCCACAATTGAATGATCGGATTTATAGCTTGTTTCAATTTCAGTTTTTCGAATATGAGGTAATAGATCTTCCGTGACAAGAAAAAAATCTAGTCGAGCTTGTTGCAAGGGTTTTGTACGTCGCCATGTGAATCTCTTTATCTGTGGGTTATTATCTCTATATGGGTCATAAAGCTGTTTTTCATTCATAATTTGTAAAAGGGTATCTCTAGCCTATTATTATTAGTTGTTTTGTAATTGTAATAGTCCAACTGGGGGTTCTGAACAAGATTAAAGTCCCCACATATCAGATAAGTATCGTTCCCAATAAGTTCAACTATTTTAAAAATATTTTCATAAAAATCAGGTTGGTCCGTATTTGGTCCATATATGGAAACTAGTGTAAAACGTTTTGATTCGAGTGTTATATCTAGGGCTAAAAAATTACCGTCTTCATCTTTTAGTTCATTATGCACTTTATATTCTACATTTTTACTAAATAAAATTGCTACTCCTCTGGAATTTGATTTGGCAAAACTAAAATAACAATTACTATTATTCCATTGTGAATATATAAACTTCTGTTGATCTTCTGTAAAATGAGTATCCTGTAGGCAGTATATGTGGTATTGTTTCTCTTTTAAAAACTTAAAAACATCAACTCGTTTTTGATTACCATTTAAGCCACGGCAATTTAGCGATAATATTTTTATATCATTCATAATACATAAGTGGGAAGGAAGATAACCATGACTGCCATATCAATAAGAACATATCCTGAACTGGCCAGTTAACAATATGCATGCTGCAAGAGTGGGATGGGCGTGGGGGTCGGGGGGGAGGTAGGGGGGGGAACAAGTCAAAACAACTTTCCTTTGCAATCTTACTATAAAAAGGGCTTTTATATAGTTCCAAGTTACTGGTTCTAAATTGTTTAAGAAAAAATAGATGGAACAAAAACGGGTATAATCCATCCGGAAAAAAAAGACTTATAGCATATAATTTTGTCTTTCCGTATATCATTATAGCATATCATAATATGTCAAAAATAAGTTATAATATCTCAAAATTAATTATCTTTTTAAAGTATATTTTTAGCGAATGAACCCATATCTATGTATGTAAAAGCAAAAAACAACAACAACCAAAAATATGATAATAGGAAGTATCACTCACCCATTTATCCGTCCCGTCCACACAATGAAAATATATGACAAAAAAAAATATACATATATAAAGGTTGCCACAAGTTTATGGTTTTAAGGCAATTGTCAATCTGATTCACCGGTAAAATGTATGTCTCTAAAAGTATCTTAAAAGGTATTTCACAATTTGTCCATAGTCCCACATATATGCCACATTAATCCACATCGCATTGTCCAAGAAAAAACACAAAACATTATAAAAATACACAGTATTCCAATAGGTTATTTACGATTATATCTAAAACCATTATCCAGGTTTATCTTTCCTTTCCTGGTAAACACAACCTAAAGGAAGAAGAAAAAAAAAAGAAATAGCAGAAAAAAAAAATGTCGGGTAAGAACAGACACCATTTTTATTCCATAGGTTCTGTGATTACAGAGTTAATGTTGTCATAAATGTCAAACTTATGACGTCTGCCTGCTTTGTCTTTCCAAACGGACCCCATTGAAGAACCACGCGCTCTCGAATGTCCTGGTGTAGCATCAGTCTGCTGATAAGTCAGTATTAAGCTTAGTTACATCGTCCACCAGCCGGTATCCTGCCTCCTTCAATGGTTTGCGCTTTCTCATGACTACTGCCTTGGCATTGTTGTTTATCAGTTTCATGAGAACTGGTTTAGCCTGCCCCGCCTTGCCTGGAATTCGATGTATAGCCATGACTTTGTGTGGTGTCAACGTTATATTTTGGCTACTTAAGATGTCAAATACTTTTGTCTGCAACAATTCTTCAGTTTCGTGCGGTTCTTCTCTCACGCCCATAATTTTAAATTGTTTTTTCTTGAGAATTGTTCATTGTGATTGGCTTTTTTCATTGCGTCACGGGCCAATGTCATACTGGTGTTAATATCTTCCTTCATGTTTTCACTTTATCCTGATAGCTATCACATTTGACTTTTAACTGGCTATTTTCAAACTCAAGAGCCATGATCTTATCCGATAGCTCAGATGTTTTGTCTTTCAGGATTAATTCCATTTTTTCAGTTATTGTTTTTTCAAATTGTGACACAATTTTTGAAACAGTTGCTGTTATCAAGTGTTCAGTGTCTTCTTTTTCAGCAGATGTTTGAGCTGATCCCTTACTTCAGTCATGTTCTCATTAAGGGTATCCATTTGCTGAGTCATTAACTGAAATTCCTCAGCACTGCAGTTTGCTACCTCAGTGTGAGGTCTTTTCACTGTTGGCTGACTGTGCTTTGATCCAGTCTTTGTGCCTGAGGCTCTACTTGTTGTAGACATTATAATCCTATTGTTACTAATCCCTTAACTGCCAGAAAAGCTGTGCAACTGTTAGGGGTGGTCTCAAAAAAGCCAGCTCACATAAATCCAGGTAAGATCCAGGTGAAATCCAGGTAGAAATATGTAGAAAAGTGTGTCCAAAAACAGTTTTTCACAAATATTTCCAAAAGTCCTGTGAATATTCAACCACTTTTTTTTTACAGAATCTCTAGTAGTCCTTTATCTACAACTGTGTCACTAAAAGATTCACTAATTTGTCATTTGAAGACAGTTATTTGACAAAATTCAGGAGCAATAAAGTTAGCCTATGTTCATTGCTCAAATGCCTGAGGGAAAAAAATATATCTTTGCAATTCTGCTGTTTAACTGTATTACTCTCTTTCTGTAGTTTAAAGGACACCCGGCAAAAGTGACCTTACTTGTTAAAGAAACTATTTGCATAAACAGCATAGTATAAACAATAATAGTAATTACAATCATTAATAGTAAATATTAGGATAGTTCAAAGTAAACTGGATTTACATATTACTAACTGTTAATTATATATGCACCAATCAAATATTTAAACACTTTTTATAATAACGAAGACAATTGAAAATTTAAGGATTTTGTATAATTATATGCAAGCATGTTTAAAGACCAAAATGATTCACACAGGTGCACATTGTAATGCTAAGAAACAAACTTAGATATTGCCTTGTGTACCTTTAACGTGTATATGTCATTATAATGCATATCAACGTGTTGCTGTAAATAACTAAACAAATACTATTAAAATGTAAGAAACATTGTACATTGTACATTTATTTTACGTGTATTGGAATATTAAATATCAAAACCATTCAGTTAAGAAATATCATTTAAAAGCTGTATTAAAAAGAATTAAAACAATTGTTGATTCTTCGTGGTGCATGTATACTCGAGGATTTAAACGCATCGCTTATAAAACATAGACAGCGTAGTTGAATATCTTATTTCAAAATTAGTTGTGAGTATAAGTAATTTCATTTTTCACTTCATCAAATGAAAACGGTCAAAATTAATTGTGGAAAATTGGATTTGAAAAGACAATATACAAAGGCTATCGTGACATTACTATTTCTCGTTGTTTTATGTAGTTTACGCTTGCAAATAAATATATTAATCCTTTGCTCTGATTGCATGAACACATTTTAAAGCGTTAAAGTCGCTGCGTTTCCTTAGAAATAAATTAGCTTTCAAGTCGTTGCGTTTCCATAGAAATAAATTATTACACTTACAATTGAGTACATAGGATTTGGTAACTACATCGAAATAGTGTATCTTTTGATGTTTCCAATTCTAAAATATGCCAGCTTAAATTATTTTGACCATCATGTTTCGCTAAAAAAGTGAGTTTGCAAAAGAAAATTTCAAAATATTTAATGTTACGCTGAATTACAGTTATTTGATAATTTCAAACGATATTCAATTCAAAGAGAGGTAATATAGAATTACCCATATTTCATTATATCCCGCTTTCACAAAGCGAAGTGGGAGCTATATTGGAATCACACTGCCCGTAACGTCCCGTCGCGTAATACATTTGTGTCGCGTCATACATGTTTGTCCCGTCGCGTCGTGTCGCGTCGCGTAACACATTTTTAACAGTTTTGATGGGTTGGTCCCAAACTCATATACACATAACAACTGATGACATTATGTCCCTCTACATCAACTATTGTTTATTGCATATTTTATTACAGAATTATGGTCATTTGTTTGAAAGGGTGGTATTCATCACCTTCAGTGATAGTTCTAGTTTTATTATTGACGGAACATCTGCAATAAATGGATGAAACTTTTATGGGTTGTTCTATTATTTCCTACAATTTAACTCTCAAATAACGAAAAAAAACAAGCGAAAATATATATAATATAACGATATAAACGAGCAATTCCCGAGTTTACTAATAAGATCAATTGTCAATCAATTGTCGTATATGAACGCCAATACCTTTGCTCTGAAATGAGCAAAATGGCAGTCAAACATATAAATTACTGCATGTTCCCCAAGTTGTACCATGTAGAAGAGCCCCTTTTAAAAATCCCGTTTAATGCATGTTATGCCTCAAGTCCCTAAATGACAATACCAAATTTGAATCAAATGCATTCACATTTGGACAAGATATGCAATTTGTTGTGTGTTATTTTACCTGAATGCCTTTTAGGGGCCCAGCGAATGGAGCCAAAATACAAAAATGTATTGCCACAATTGAACATGAAATCTCAAAGGGTTTTGAAGGAATTAAATATCACAAGCCCGACTGTTTGACCCAATTACCCACAAGGGGCCTCGGTGGCCAGAGCCAACATTCAAGACCGCATTGCGCGTCTACACATCCTATCTAAGAAATCCACCAAACATGAACCTGATATATACTCTTTAATATAGCACAGTGGCGTTGCAGGGTGGCGGCAGTAAAATGTCTCCTCGTTCTTGTGCAATCAGGGCTGTTATTCATTCGATCTTTGGAGATCGCTGAGCCCGATACTTATATTTAGATATCGGTGGAACATTTTCAATGTTTATGTTTTCTTACTTAAATTCGATTCGGTGGTTCCACTACTCCGACCGATAAAGGCTCTGGGTATTGTTTAACCACCCATAGGATATGCTGTCTGCTTTTTAATTTAATATTTTGACTGTTACGTGTGATGCGCAGGCTTCATAACCGCCGCTCCCAACTAAATTCATTTTGTTTATTTCGCTCTTTACTGGGACCATACGACGCTGGACATGGAATTATGACAGCAAAACTAGCATGTCCACC